>JZKD02S1092678.1:0-13103 GCA_000966675.3 Picea glauca
CTCTTATTTTCTCATCAGGAGACCTGTGACTTCCTAATTTGCTAGAGAAACTCTCCTTATCCAAATTCTTTTCTATTATGTTCAAGATCTACATTAACCTCATGTTGAATTCATCCTATTGCTCCCTGTATCTCATAAGCCTTTCAATATCATCTTCGTGGCTTTGGACATCCTTCTGCAAATTTTTAATGGTCTCTACCATATTCATGTTTTCATACCTTTCTTCTCCATGTCCATTGGAGTTTGTTCCTTCAATGCCCAAATGGACATCCATCCCTCTAATATCATCCTCCTGAATGTAACTCTCTTGTGCCTCTTCCATTAATATGGACTCTGTGTTGATCTTGATCTAATCTAGTTGTTGTTAACTCTGCAAAATATGCAGTCAACAAAACTTTGTTAGGCTAATTGTTTCAACAATCTCATGAAAATATGAATCATTCTAGTTCAATAATATATTAGAACTCTTTCTTCTGATTTCCTAAAAAATTGAATGCCAAGATCAATTTTCTGGGTGAATAACTATATTCTATTGTCTAAGACCTTTCCAACACCTACTCCCATGCTCAATTCCAAGTCTTGAGCATAAAGTTATGGCTATTTGAAAATTGTCCATTAACTTTTATGTTCATACTTCAACTTGGCACAACTCTACGTTGTAATTATGCATTTTTGCACCTACTCCATTGGATTTTTCATAGGATCTCAATTGGGTTTCTTCATATATATATTATGGACACTATGTCCAAGTTCCACCTTTTTTTGGATTGTGGGTTGCTAGTTACAGCCTGCTAAAGTTCTAGGTCAATTCTTGTTTTTGGTATGGAATGCTACAGGTATCTTATTTTCCATATGAAGCATTTTTAACATGCCCAGAAATTTAATTCATCTCTCTCGGAATATTTTCTATGGTTCACTAGATTTCCATTGACTACTCTTGCACCTCAACTTGATTCCGAAGAAGAAATTTGTGGCTCTTTGAGGTTAGTTGGGTCTTAAAATTTACCCTCCATTGTTTGTGTTGTGACTTTCTCATAAAAGATCTGTTTGATAAATGGTTTACACCATTAGAAAGATCTCTCCTAGATCTTTTATTTGAGTTGCAAAAAAAGAGTGTACCTTGGTATAATATGTTCTTGTGGTTTTTGAGTAGCTAAAAACGTTATTAAGGCCCTCAAAAACGTGTTGCAAAAAGATGGCGTTCAAATGATATAAAACCTCATAAAAAATCGTTGGTTTTTTGTTGTTGTTCACCATCCAAACGACTTTGCGCGCACAAATTTCAACCTGTACGCCCATAATTAGAATGCATAGAAACACCACAAGGTAAATTGTGCTCTGCTCACCTATAATCATTGTGCATCACTCCTATGTCGCACCAATAACTTGGGCACACAACTTTTGTGTCGCATGCCAATATCCACGGCGCACAATTTTGGTTCTTGCATTATTCCCTGTTTCACTGAAATTTTGTATCGCGTGTTGATATTTTGTGGGCATTTTGCTCTACGTGTTGCACCATGTCAAATTTTAGTACGCCCCCACCACGCACCACTACTTTGCGTGCACCATTAACAAAACTGTCGCGCGACAACAAATACCCACATTGTGCGCGCACAAACCAAACTCCTCTGTGCTCTGCCAATACTGTGCACACCACACGTGCCATTATTATGTGTGTGTACACCGTGCAATGATAAATTTAGCACATGCACCAGCACACCAACATTTTTTCGCGCGGTGCCAAAATTTAGCGTGCACAACTGCACACCAACATTTTTCCACGCGGTGCCAAAATTTAGCACGTGCACTAGCACACCAACATTTTTCCGCGTGGTGCCAAAATTTAGTGCGTGCACCTGCACACCAACATTTTTCCATGCAGTGCCCAATTTTTACATATCACAATCTTTTCACTGTGCATACTACAATTTTAGTGTGCCCACCTGCGCACATTCATTTTTATGCGCAACAATTCCTCGTGAACTCCGCTGCAGAAATTAGGGCTTTTTATTAACGTTTTCACCATTTATTCCATAAACATTCTACAACTATGAATTTTTCTCAATTTCACCCCGATAACACCAATTCAACCTTTGTAACAACAAATTGTTGTGGGTTGACATTTCTAGAACGAATTTTTCCCAAACTCAATTTACGAATTGAGAGTTTTAATTACAAAACTCACTCCATCTGTCATGGCTTCATTGTAACTTCAAATTCGACCAATTCCAGGTCTGAAGTTGCTAGAATAGATATTAAATCAGGAATGTCTCACCATATAGCCAAAATTCTCAATTTTCCCAGGAATTTAACAACAACAATTGGGGCTTTTCCCAATTCCACGTCATTGCTTCTAAATTTTACCATGGATGCTCTACAAATTGAAATTTGGCCACCTTGAAATCAATCCTCTATAAAATTTCACTTCAACACAAATTGCTCGGCCCATCCAAGCTTAGTGTTGAAAACTGAAGCTCTGATAGCATATTGTAACGTCCCCAACCACCCATGGTCGGGCCACGCTACATGAGAGAACACTTGCATTCACTCTGCGGAACATATTGTAACATACCCATCATCCAACTGAGCTATGCCACATAAATTTTTTGAACTGCATGCAATTAAAATATATACACACAAAACTCTTGCAGAACATTATATATAAATCATAAACAGACAAATACATTTTGTAAATGCACAGATTCATACTGAAACAATAGTAAACACATACATGCAACATATATAAGCAATACCCATAAATATACAAACAATTATAACCACACATAAGATAAATCCATAAAAATACACACGTAAATAACAATGCAACATGTAATTTTATCACACAGTTGACACTTATCTTGGTAAGAATATCACCAACTGCGTGAAGAGCTTCCACGAACCTCCCAGCCTTAGACCACACTACTCATCACTCTTAACAGTGGGTCACCCCCGAGATGGGACTAAACTCCACCTGCATAAAGGGGTTCCTAACCAGGCTAATGGTTCATAGACAACAGGAAAGACTTTGTCAAACGTGCCAAATCAAACTAACAGCCTATAGTCCCTCATTCCCCACATGCATTTCCCACCCTAGGAAGTGTGCCCCTTCTCTGCTCAACAGTCCTTCGGCTACCCCACTTCCTTTTCGGGATCGGACAGGAAGTCTTAGAGCCTTGTAGCTATAGTTTAGCACCTTCAGGAAATCAATTCTCAACAATCCTCTCGCCCAGAGATAAACTACTCATGGGCCATACAACCCACCTATTCAATATCCTATGGGCCTAATAACCCGCTTCTTCAGTCCAGCTCCCAGGCTAACCAGCTACAAAACAAGTATGGCTATGGATACCAATTCAGATACAGTCATAAAGATATCTATGGTAGCTCAATGAGTGTGTGAATGATCATGGAATGGATGAATGATGGAAGAGATTATGAAAAATGAACTAAGTCCAAACAATATGTATGCATGTCCCCAAATTGACACTTGTCATGTTGGGAGCTACTTTGGACCACTTTTCCCCATCTTTAGAACTTAGGATAAAATAGTTATCCATACTTTATACTTTAAGAAATATTAATATAATATTCCTTTTTGGCTTAAGCTCCCTAGCTTAGCACATTTTCCTTAACTTTTAGCCCCACCCTTTCCCAACTAGTGGAGTTTAGTCCCCCATACTCTTTTATTGTGGCCGGTCTTCGCGCAACGATGTATTTTATATTAATGATGAGGCATATACAAAAATAGGCGCACTAGCCTTTAATATCTAGGCTCTCCGGCCTAATAATCATAAAATTGGCTCACCGGCCTATAAACACAACATATACAGAAAGGCTCCCTGGCCTCAAAATCGCGTGCACTTAAGTTGTTGCGTGTGGTATCCTGGAATGTGCACACTTCCTCATTTTACTACGCAATACATGCGCACACTATGCCATGAAAGGTGCATACACAAATGATATCAAACAACTCAGCAGCTTAAGTACATTTTCATTTACATTTACAATTAGATTTGGCCTAAGGATATTACAATCATAATTTGATATTGTCCCATATTCTTCTAAAGGCACTTCCTTTTCTTGAGCTTGATCTATTTCATATTGAATTTCACATTCTTTATTAGGGCCTTCACCTATCATGTTCTTATTATTAATTTCTTCACTTTTAGGTGTAATATCATCTTTCTTGCTTTCTCCTTCAAATTTTCTTCTCCATATCTTTCTATAAGATATTTTGTTTTTTGGATCTTCTCTTTGTAATTGTGTTTTTGGAGATTTGTCATCTCCTTTCTTCTTCCAACTTTTATTAGGTTTTCTCACTAACTTGAATGACTTATTTAAGGATTGAATTTTTGAACTCTTGTAGCTTTGGGATTTGTGCCCAAACCTATCACAGTTGTAACATCTCATCGTATGACAAAATTTTGTTGTGTGCCCAGCGAAATTGCATCTCCAACAACTAATTGAGTTTTTGGATTTTCTTGTATATCCTTTCTCTAGTTTCTTGCAATCCATTTCTTTATGGCCAAAGTTATGACAAGAAAAGAAGTATCCATTGAAGGTGTTTCCATTCTTGATTTTATTTTGTCTTGAGAGATCTGTCATTTGATTTTCTTCTTCATTTTTACTTCTATAGCTTCCTTCCTTAACAATGTTCATTGCTTGTAATTGGTGTTTGATTGAACCGTTTATTTTTGAGAAGGATGATCCTTTCCATGTTTGTATATGGTTCTCCAATTGTCATTGTCTTCTTTCTTATTGTATCCAAGACCATTTTTGTCATCAGTTGATCTTTGACTATTCCAAATCTTATCTAGGATGGTTGAGCTATTCTGGAAATTGACAGTCTTAATTGTCTTTTCATTCAACTTTTTGAGATTGACTATTTATAATTTCAACATGTGACATTATTCTTCCCTTTTGGATGATTGCATTCTCTGGGCTTCTAGATTTTTCTTAGCCTCCTTGAGTTGAATATTTAGATTTGCATTATTGTATTCATTTATCTTCTTAAGGTTGATTATTTCTGATTTCAACTTGTGACATGTTTCTTCCTTTTTAGTCAACTGAATCTTCATGGCTTCTTCCACTTCCTTAGCATGTTCAAGTTGAGTCTTTAGATTGATGACTATTTCTTCTGTCTCATCCAAGACTTTTTTGCATTTAATAGTTTTGTCATATGTCTTCAATTCTTCCATATCTTTTGTTAGATCAAAAACTTTAGTTTTCAATATTTTGATTTCTTCCTCGTATGCTAGCTAAATCCTTTTGAGGTTGATGGATTCTAATTCAAGTATTTGGCATGATTCTTCCTTTTTAATTATCTGGATCTTCTGGGATTCTTTATTTTTCTTATCTTCTTCAATTTGAGTCATTATATCTGCATTAGTACTTTCATTTATCTTTTTGAAATTGAAGATTTCCAATTCCAACATGTGGTAAGAATTTTCTTTCCTAGTTAAATGGATCTTTAGGTCTTCTTCACTTTATTTAGTTTCCTCAAGTTGAGTTTTTATATCGTTAACCAATTATTATATTTATTTTAGTAATTCTTTTCTTTTACTGTCATGTGTCTTTAATTCTTCCATATCTTCTATTAGATTAGTAACTTTGGTTTTCAATCTTTGATCTCTTCTTCTTTGTTTTCTAGCTGAAACTTTTGTTCATTCTCTTCATGTTTAGATTGATCTAACTGTTGTAGTAGCAACATATCATTTTTTTTAATTTTCTCCAACTCTTCAAAAGTGCACATAATTGTGTATTCAAGTTGGTCAAGAACATCCATAGTAACTTCAATATATAGACTATTTGTTGGTTCCATACTAATCACTTCAAATGTAGTTATAACATCATTCTTAAAATCTAATAGTTTTTCTTTGGTGAATACTGAGGTATTCATCGATTCCTTGATGGTGTATTCTTCACTTTTGTTGACTGAGGTTTGCATCAAATCCTCCATTTCATTCTGGTTATAAATCTCTTTCTCTATATTATGTTCTTCAATCTGATTGGAATTCTCCTTTTTTTTTCTTGTTCCTTATCTTGATAAGAATTCTCTTCTTATGAGTTGTGTTCTCTATTATGATAGGAATCCTCTTTATCTAAGTATTGTTCCTTACTTTGATAGGATTTATCTTCTTCTTGTCCATTCTGATAACAATTTTCTAGGTGGAGCCATAATTATTTAGCAGATTTGTAGTGCCTCATATTTTCTTTGACTTGGTCTCACAATCCATCCTGGATTGCTTTTAAGGCTACTAAATTGTTTCTCCTTTCCTCCTTTGTAGTTTTGGTTTTTCTCTTTGAATTAGTTAAGTGTCAGGGCTTACTTACTACCGAATCCCAAACTCCAGATCATGTTGACTTCAGATATATTTTAATATTTTCCCTCCATGAAGAATAATCGGTTCCATCAAATAAGGGAGCTTCATTTGTGGAGATAGCAATTTGTCCACTCATTTCTTATGAATCTACCTTCCAGTGTTTAAACTATGTTGAAGGTACTCGCTCTGATACCAATTGTTGAAATGGACACTCGACACTAAGAGGGGGGGCGTGAATCAGTGTCACAAAACTTTGGAAAATTTTTCACTTTTCATAAATTAACTAAACAACATATATTTATTTCATTTTCTCAACCATTGTATAAAAGAATAAATATTTTATTTATTTATTTAACTTGAATGATTACATAAGATCAATCTTTGAATATCTTCATCTTCAAGCAACTATGAGAGACCCATCTCTCTGTTACAAGACCCAGCTTGTAGTTCTCAGATCCAACTTAGAAATGAGGAATCCAACCCTCATAACAAGTCCCATCTTGTTGATCTCCGATCCAACTGAGATGTGAGGAATCCAATCCTCATACAAGACCCAACTTGTAAACAGGAACCAACCTGATAGAATGAACCTTCATTCAATCCATTATATATAAATATATATACTTCAACAAATTCAACTACACTTCTTCTCATCATTATTCCTTGTTTATATAGTCTTCCAACTAGTGTGAATTTGAATCATTGCATCTTTTGATATTGAACCATTGTACCTTTTCATTTAAATGATAATATTAAACTTTAAATAATATTTTTTTTCCTTTTTATCCTTATTCATAATGCTCATGATTTAACTCTCTTAATCATGACTGTGTGACAGTTCTTTTGTCTTCATGAGCTGATCATAGACATGTATTGACTCATCATATCGTTCTCATGCTTCTGTTGTGTCCTCAATTCGTCAACATGACATATTCGATCTTTTCACCTATTCTCTGTATTATTATAGTGTTAATTATCTATTGAATTACAGAGATAAAATATGTATGAGGTGCTTCCTTCAAACCATTTTCATATGACCATAGGCGTAGAACCACGTGCTTATTAATCTAACCATTGCCTCTTCTTTCACCATTATTTCTTTATTCCATACGACCACAGGTGGTGACCAGGCACTAGGATAAATAAGTGCTTGATCACTTGTCAATATCGACGGTCACATTTTAATCACACGATGAGATGGAGGGTTGTCGTTACTTCAGGACTTTCTCCTTCACGACTTCCAACCTCTGTAGTATTTCAAATCTTCTGAATAAGATTTCCTTGAAGTATATTGGACGGTTGATATTTTATTTGCACAATGAATGATTCTTGTTCACTTCATAACTTCGGCTATCCGTGGCTCCTGAACTATGGAGTAGCAATTCCTCTGGAGTGATTACCTACCAAATAATTCATAAACCATTGGTGATCGTTTGTTGTCGGTTAAAACCTCCACTTACACTATCCTTCCACTATGCTTGATCATAGGTTGAGAATACTCCTAAATTAGATCAATGGTTAGCGTTAACTTCATCCTTCGGCGCTTCAGGCATTTACTGGTCTTAGAATTTGGTTTCCCCCGAAGTACATACTCTCAATGTGACGTAACTTTCCAATGTCACTGCTGACTTAGAACTAGCCTAGTGGTTGCCACATGTCACTTAGATTCGTGAATTACACATACCTGAAATGATAATAGCACCTTGACACTTGTCACCATTTGATTGTGCCATGTGTCCTTGCTAACATGGTCTACTGACATGGATCTCCTGATGTGGAACATGTCCTCCTCTTGGATATAACGATCATCATGTATTATTCATATCTGATGGTCCTTATTTATGGCTTACTCTGTCCCTCCACTATACTTGATCCAATGGTCGAGAATACTCCCAGAGTAGATCAACGATCAAGGATGATTACGGGGTCCCAACTACCATGACGTTTAAAACTATCGTCGAGTTCTGCAATGGAAACTACTCGTTGGTAGTGGAACTTATGTCGATCATAGATATATTGGTGGGTGATGATCAACGGTCAGTGTAAATTACAGAACCATAACTTGCATGTGGTTTATCTCATTGCCCAAACTCCGCAATTTGAAGTTGTGCAATTGTTGGTGGATCAACCAAAGTCATCGATCTTTGAATCGATGAGATCTAATGGCTAGACTAATTGCAGGATTGGAATTAACACATTGTTTAATCCTCCCGTCATGCTCCATAATCAATCCTTGCCCTTAATATGGTTCTTGTGTATCCAACGATCATGACTTGATCTGATCGTTGACCAGTCCTCTAATGGATCGAACAGAACTTCAAAGGTCCTTCTCTTGTAACTCCTAGATTTTATGGTTGAGATATAATTATTATAAACTATGACTTCCCCTCGATCTGATGGTCCTGGACTATCCTGAAATAACAATGAACAACTCTTGTGTGATATCTCTTCTGAGATTTTTGGGTTTATACTTGGTTTCCAACTAAAACAAGAATATTTACATGCTCTGATCTTGTGCAATCTAATACGTTGCCTCTCCTGATCTTTTAGGTAGATTCCTCTGCACCTTGCATTATGTATTATGCATGATTACTCCTAAAAAATATCTCAATGATCAAGATTCTTCCTTGAATCCTTTGGAGTTTTCCCGTGGGGATTTCGATCCCGATGGAATTTCTACAATGCACTCTTCCTTCTGAGCTTTGATTAATTTCCTTTCTTCTGAGATTCAATCTCTGCATACTGTTTGACATTTTCATTCTCTGCATTTTGTTTGAAATTTTCATTCTCTGCTAACTGTTATATTGTTGTCTTCAATGAAAATTCATCAATGACAACTCATCAATGACAATTCATCACAAAAACTTATCGTCACATCACAATGACTTCGACTGTTGACATCAATGACAATATTTCCAACAATGCCTCCTCAAGTATGAATTCAAAGACTTTGGTGAAGTTCTCTTTCATTTCATTCCAATTGATTGTATGGCCACATGCTTCTTCAATTTTATACCACTTATGTGGTATTTCATCAATAGTATTTGGGAACATGTGTGGCCACACCCTTTCATCTTGGTATCCTTGTTTTCTCCATTCATTCTCACATTGGTGAATGTGAGAGATTGGTTCAAACCCAGACTTGAAGGTCAGAATGTCAACATTTTTTGAAAATTTATTTCCACCAAATATTTCCACGAAGTATAAAGTAGAAGTGTCATTTTTTTTTGTCATGGTGCATGCTTTCCCACCATTGGGATGTCTATCTTGTGAAGGATTTTGCTAATAGTTTCACTCTCCTTTGTTCTCTGAATGATTTGGATACTTCATTGACATGAGTTATCGGGGAGTTTATTTCACTGAACCGCAAGGGGGATATCATCTATATTTTAATTAGAATGAGTGGTGGTGTTTGTTTATATTTTTCTCAAGCATGATAAGGACTGCTTGTATTGAAAAGCATGACTTTGATCGCTTTATTGTTATCACCTCTATCTACCAACACTCCTTAGATTGAGCCTCATAATTATCCATTTAACAATTATAAAGTTATGTATCTGAGTTTTGTCCTATTGAAAATGGTGATCCAACTAAAATTTCTTCTTCATTGTTAGGCTCAATGTTGTGTTTTTGTTAATTCATTACTTGATACAATCATTGGGCTTCCTAGGCTTTGTCCCATGTTTCAACCTAGGGTTTGCCTTCTTTTGGGTCCAATGGTATTATGATTTTCTTGTTGCTACCTTTCAATTTAATTATGTCCCTTTTGAGGGAGATTGTGGCCCTCATGTTTTGACCCATGGTATTCCAACTAATGTAGGATATGTGGGGATGTATTGGACCAGATTAATTAATTTGAAGTAGACTCTCATTGGAATTCCCATTATGAATGTTACGACACTTTTAAGTGTGCCAATTGGTTTAATGAACCTATGATATGTTAGTTTTAGAAAATTCATTGGTGGATGTAGTAGGGGCTTCCCAAGTAGAATCCATGTTTCTCTCGAGAGGATATTTACTTGTGAACCGAAGTCTACTATGACGTGTTTGATCATATGGCCATCAATTTTGAGGTAAACTTGAGGGTTGAAGTTGCTTGTGTGACTTTCCTGAGACAATTGTTGAAGGTTTTTTACTGGTCTTTGATCATATTTGTATTCTCTTAGGATTCTCAACAAGTCAATGAGGGAACCAACTAACTACTTTTATTTTAATAACTGGAGAAATTCTTCTAAAGTAGTGTCTAGAATACTTGAATATCCTCCCTTGTTTCCATTTAATTTGTCTTGGTTGATTTTTTTGAAGAATTCCAGTGCTTCCCACATTATTCTTTCTTCTTGATATGGGTCTCGATATGTGTTTTAGCCTCCCCTTTGTTGACTTGGTGGGTCTAGGTAGATGTCTTCACCTGCTCCTGATTGTGTTACTCCATGGACATTTTTTGAATTTAAGATGTATTTTTTGGGCATTGTATGCAAGAGGTTCATGTTCCACTTATTCATTACTTTATCTAAGAAAACTAGACATCCTTCAAGGGACTGATCCCCTACTCCACATATGTTGCAAAAATTGAGATCAACTTTGTCATTTATTGGGCAGTTAGGACTTATGTGGTCGTACTTCCAACAGTTGAAGTAGTATTAATGACCTCGAATGCATCCTATGTTGAATTCTCCTCTTCCTCCTCTACCTCGAACTTAATAACTGCCACGGCCTTGACCTTTGTATCCATTTCCATTTCCTTGGTTGAAATTCTGGTTGACCGTCGATGTATGGTATGCTAAATGATTTTTTTCTCTATTTTTCCCATTTAACCAACATTCCTTCATTGAATGATTTTTATCTTCACATATGTGGCACCATTTTGGTTGGGAATTCCTTAAGTTATGTGGGAAATATTTGGTCACATGATTTGTTATAGCTTCAAATATGTCATGGAAAGTTTCAATTTAGATTCATCGGACTACTGGATCCAACGCGTCACTAAATTTACATTAGTCTTTTGTATGTCCTTCACTAGAACATATTGTGCACCAAAGTTTATTTTGTGAGTTTGACATATTTTTGACTGACTGTTGTAGTTCTACGAGTTTTTATTCCAATATTTTCTCGATTATTAATGATGTCGATGTTCCTTTATCATCCATTTCTATGAGCTGGGATTTTTTTAGTGCGTCTTCACACAAATGAAGTCCTACATATGTAATGGCGCTCTAATTTTTTGTAACAAACATTTCGCATACCATTGTACAATTTTTTTTATTTAATTGCATATGGAATCTGACTTAAAAGATCTTTGAATATTTTATCATATTCATAGATGTTTGATTTCATTCAATTTATGCCCGACCAAGTCGCTTATATCTTATGTTTTGAAGAAGGTGAGGAATCTCTATTTTATTTATTCCTTCGATCGTTGTTGCTTATCTATGAATTTCATGAACCAGGTGAGAGCCCTAGCTCTAAGTGTTGCACCAAATTGTGCCATTTGTTTATCTTCGCCAGTTGTATCACATGTATCCCACAATTTTTTACAAGCAAACCAGTGTCATTTGGGATCTTCATCGCCTTCATAGATGGGGATATTATTGAGGCCCATTTTAATTTTCTTGGAGTTTTTTTAGGCTGGAACTATTGCAAGACTTTGGTTTGAATTCGACTGGGAAGTCAATGTGGTTTTACTTATTGGAGTCCAAAAATGAGTATTCAAATCAACCAATATAATATGGTGTTTCTCTTCAAGCGGAGTGTATTCAATTGCTAATTGCATTTTTTCTTTTCTTGGGATTAGATCATCTGTCTGACATCCTTTGTCTATATATTTCATGAATCATCCTCTCTGGGGTTGAATTGATTTTTTTTCATTATATATTGAGTTAGAATATTCAAGTAGTATATTCGATAGGGGGTGTATTCCATGAGATATCTTATATGGAGGAGTATGTCCTCTAGTCAATTTTGCATGATTTATTGCACTTCAATTAACAACATGTCTCTTATTTTCCTATCACTATTAGTTCGACACCACACCTTTGGGCATTGAGTGTCTACATGAAGTATCTGATAGAGGAAGTATGCAATTCATGGGTTAGGGATTATTTTAGGAGAAATTTGAATCACGGGTCTTGAATCGTTGATCTCCATACTATCAACTTGTCAACTGCTTGTTTGGTGCCATTAGTTTCCATACTCATTTGCAATATTTTACTCCTCCCAAGAGCCATTGGGGTGCTCTCAAGGGATACTCCAATGATTTGGCACACTTGGGTAGGTTTCCTATGTGAAAGTTTGGGATCCCTTTCATTTCATAACTCTTCTCACCTCTTTTTCCTCTTGTCTTGGTCCAATTTTTCAATATTTGTTGAATTTTTATGGTTTTGCGTTCATCGTGTAGACTTATTGCTTGATTCATTTATATTCCTCCTAACTTTAAAAATTTTCGAATTGGGTGTGCTCAACTTGACTTATATCATCTCACGGACTATCCAATCCCCCATCCTCGACCCAAATTACTGACGCTCAACAGTGTTACTCATTTTGGATGATTTAATTTCTTCAGAATGTAATCCAAGATTCTCTTGTATCTTTACAATTAGCTTCCTTAAATTCTTCTCATTCCTCTTGATTTTCTTTCCAATTGGAATTTAGAGGAGGATTGGCCAAGAGGGTTTGATATTCGATGATATATTTGAATCCCTTATCTAATGAGAACTTCTGGAGAGATTATGGGATGGTGCATACGAAACCATCATGCAATTCAGAATAGAATTTGTTTTT
>JZKD02S1092766.1:0-13103 GCA_000966675.3 Picea glauca
AGGGTTTCCGGTAAAGATCTCTGTGTATTCTGTGTATGAGCCATTGATTAATTTCTGTATTGCTTAAGAATATATATGCATTGCTTTACTTCGCAGGTTTAAAACTTACAAATCAGACACTATGCTAAGAAATGTCATTTTTAAGAAAATAAATCTTCGATCAGAAATAGAGTCTTTATTCCAAGGAGGAAAACAATTCTTCAGATGAAAGCGATGGAGAAGAAAGGGAAGTAAGGGAAGTTATATTCACAATTAAGAAACTTAGAGTGAAGACCATAAAAATACTAAAACATATGAAATTAATTCTAAAGAAGATTATGATGCAAAGATAAAAGAAACAAACATAGAATCTTTGTAGGGAATTAAAGTCTTCACAGAAACTGAACAAGAAGATGAAGAAAATATGGAAAATTTGGAAAATGTTGAAGAAGAAAATATCAAGCTAAGAAACAAAAATAGAGATTTAAAAAAAGAATTGAAAAATTGTGAAGAGAATCATGAGCTTGAAAACACAATTGACAACTTGAAGGAGAAGCTAGATAAAGCCAAGAAGATTGAAGATTATGAGAAATTAAAAGTAGAATTGCATCACACAAGAAAATATCTGATGTTGACAACCGAAACGTTGAATTACTACAAGAAATTTGAAAGAATTATTCAAAAATTATATGAAACCATTAGCAAAAACAGATCACCT
This sequence comes from Picea glauca, assembly GCA_000966675.3. Taxonomy (NCBI): domain Eukaryota; kingdom Viridiplantae; phylum Streptophyta; class Pinopsida; order Pinales; family Pinaceae; genus Picea; species Picea glauca. Next base: position 698 of record JZKD02S1092766.1, read on the forward strand.
ACCGATAAGACAGGACTTGGATATGAAAACATTTTGAAGACATTAGACACAGATAAAGCAGACAGGGAAGATGAAGAAAATTCTAGAAACTATGCAAATGCCTTAAGAAATGGTGATCCGGATTTAGGAGCGGAACGAACTGATTAATAGATTGAATACAATAAACAGAGAGATATGAAGAATAACATAGATNAATAAATCTTCGATAAGAAATAGAGTCTTTATTCCAAGGAGGACAACAATTCTTCAGATGAAAGCGATGGAGAAGAAAGGGAAGTAAGGGAAGTTATCTTCACAATTAAGAAACTTAGAGTGAATACCATAAAAATAATAAAACATATGAAATTAATTCTAAAGAAGATTATGATGCAAAGATAAAAGAAACAAACATAGAATCTTTCTAGGGAATTAAAGTCTTCACAGAAACTGAACAAGAAGATGAAGAAAATATGGAAAATTTGAAAAATGTTGAAGAAGAAAATATCAAGCTAAGAAACAAAAATAGAGATTTAAAAAAAGAATTGAAAAATTGTGAAGAGAATCATGAGCTTGAAAACACAATTGACAACTTGAAGGAGAAGCTAGATAAAGCCAAGAAGATTGAAGATTATGAGAAATTAAAAGTAGAATTGCATCACACAAGAAAATATCTGATGTTGACAACCGAAACGTTGAATTACTACAAGAAATTTGAAAGAATTATTCAAAAATTAGATGAAACCATTAGCAAAAACAGATCACCTACCGATAAGACGGGACTTGGATATGAAAACATTTTGAAGACATTAGACACAGATAAAGCAGACAGGGAAGATGAAGGAAATTCTAGAAACTATGCAAATGCCTTAAGAAATGGTGATCCGGATTTAGGAGCAGAACGAACTGATTGATAGACTGAATACAATAAACAGAGAGATATGAAGAATAACATAGATATCCAGTGAACAATATCTTCTATTGAATAAATGAAATAGGATGAAACTGTAAAACTGTAGAACTGAAAAACTTGCTCGAATGGTGGGAGCTATCTCTGAGAAGAGATGTGGCTGCTACGCACATTCATCTGAGCAGAATGATTACAATGAGGCTCCAGAGGCATTTTTAATATTACTCACGAAGGCCAAAATCCTAGACATCCAAAAACCTAACCCTAGGAGGTGAAACGCCAAAAGTCATGTGAGCCCATATGGGTAAGTTGGTACCTCAACTTCCCAGGGTCGTAACTTTTGCATATGACCTCCGTTTTAGGCGTGTGATAGACCGTTGGAAAGCTATTTAGAGAGATAGACATTACACCATCAAAATCTGACTCTGTCTACAGTTTTTCTATGGTGAGCTAAAAAACATTGTTTAGGGCTCCAAAACGGCCCTGGAAGTACATCAAGATCTGTTAACATGAAAACATACAAAATAAGATAGTTGGATTAGGTGAGAGGCCACCCATATCCACCTGGAATATTTTTAGGGATTCATACAACCCCAAAAGTGTAGAACCCACAATTACAAAGNCAAGAAAATATCTGATGTTGACAACCGAAACGTTGAATTACTACAAGAAATTTGAAAGAATTATTCAAAAATTAGATGAAACCATTAGCAAAAACAGATCACCTACCGATAAGACAGGACTTGGATATGAAAACATTTTGAAGACATTAAACACAGATAAAGCAGACAGGGAAGATGAAGGAAATTCTAGAAACTATGCAAATGCCTTAAGAAATGGTGATCCGGATTTAGGAGCGGAACGAACTGATTAATAGATTGAATACAATAAACAGAGAGATATGAAGAATAACATAGATATCCAGTGAACAATATCTTCTATTGAATAAATGAAATAGGATGAAACTGTAAAACTGTAGAACTGAAAAACTTACTCGAATGGTGGGAGCTCTCTGAGAAGAGATGTGGCTGCTACGCACATTCATCTGAGCAGAATGATTACAATGAGGCTCCAGAGGCATTTTTAATATTACTCACGAAGGCCAAAATCCTAGACATCCAAAAACCTAACCCTAGGAGGTGAAACAGCAAAAGTCATGTGGGCCCATATGGGTAAGTTGGTACCTCAACTTCCCAGAGTCGTAACTTTTGCATACGACCTCTGTTTTAGGCGTGTGATAGACCGTTGGAAAGCTATTTAGAGAAATAGACATTACACCATAAAACTCTGACTCCATCTACAATTTTACTATGGTGAGCTAAAAAACATTGTTTAGGGCTCCAAAACGGCCCTGGAAGTACATCAAGATCTGTTGACATGAAAACATACAAAATAAGATAGTTGGATTAGGTGAGAGGCCACCCATATGCACCTGGAATATTTTTAGGGATTCATACAACCCCAAAAGTGTAGAACCCACAATTACAAAGAAGTACATAAGAACGTGTTGAATTAAAACTGACAAGAGGAGCCAGTTGGAATAGGTGGGAGGCCACCAATATCCACCTAGATCAATCCTCCCCCCTTAGGAAGCAATGGTCTCCATTGCATTGAGTTCCCCCATCAGGTGAGGAAACTTCTACTGGATTTGGCCTCGGGTGAGCCACTTTCCTTGGTGTAGGAGTTTCTCTACCGTGGCAACTCGATAAAGTTGAATCCTCTACTGGTGAGTGCCCTTGACCTGTGTGTCCACTATCTGATCAGTGGATGTTTGTTCCATGCATTTAGGGTTGATCTCTATTGGTGTTAGTTGTTCTACGATCTCTAAAGTTTCCAATGATGGTGGAAAATATGGTTGAAGGAGGTCCACATTGAACACTGGGTGCAAGCCAAGGTGTAACACCCCAATTTTTGGACCCCCATTTTAAATAATGTATTGTTACAATGNGTAGAACCCACAATTACAAAGAAGTACATAAGAACGTGTTGAATTAAAACTGACAAGAGGAGCCAGTTGGAATAGGTGGGAGGCCACCAATATCCACCTAGATCAATCCTCCCCCATTAGGAAGCAATGGTCTCCATTGCATTGAGTTCCCCCATCAAGTGAGGAAACTTCTACTGGATTTGGCCTCAGGTGAGCCACTTTCCTTGGTGTAGGATTTTCTCTACCGTGACAACCCGATAAAGTTGAATCCTCTACTGGTGAGTGCCCTTGACCTGTGTGTCCACTATCTGATCAGTGGATGTTTGTTCCATGCATTTAGGTTTGATCTCTATTAGTGTTAGTTGTTCTACGATCTCTAAAGTGTCCAATGATGGTGGAAAATATGGTTGAAGGAGGTCCACATTGAACACTGGGTGCAAGCCAAGGTGTAACACCCCAATTTTTGGACCCCCATTTTAAATAATGTATTGTTACAATGATGAGAGGCCAGAGTCCCCAAACAATTWTTAAAAAGGCCAGTGTGCACAAGACATGTAATTTTTTTATCATTATTAATAATAAATACATGCTTGGCTGCTAGACAGACAAGGACTGGAGTTATAGGGGGCTATGATTCCAAAAGAGAGGGGGCTTGAGCGGCTAAGTGTTTATTCCTATTTTAATTACCCTTTTTTTCTAAGGGAGGGGATCGGTTACGTGATATTCTTGGGGAAGGCCGAGAGGTTCTTGATTTCCTCACGAAGTTACCTAAACCTGCCTTGGGTCTGATGGGCGGGTTTGAATGATGGCTTATTACCTGATTTCCTATACGTTCCTTCATTTTTACCTCACGCACTTCCATGCACGCACTTATCCATTCATTGATCCAACCTCACCTACGTCTTGGCATGGGAAGGGAGCCAAACTACTGAAGAATTATCCATGGGATAGTTGGTTGTAATGGTCGCTGGTACAATCCAGCCATGACCTGGGGCCTGCATGTTTGAGATGCATTGGCTTGTGCCCTATTTTTCTCACAACTGCGAGTCCTAAGAGTTCCATCTTTGATTTTTTCGGACTAGCTGTGTTGGAGGCCCCAAAATAAAGGAGAGGGACTACCTGAGGGACTGTGTGGCAAAGAAGGGTGGAGGTTCATTTTCTTGGAGCGGTACAGGCTGGGTACAAGAGAGCTGGGTACTTGGATTTTTGTGGGTGTTGAGAATCCTATGAGAGCTTGAAAGCTGACTGGTTTGGGAACACAAGCAACCCTCTGGAACTATCCTTGTGGATTCATAGCCCTGGCTCGGGGGTGACACTTCTGTTGAGATTTGGAGCAGTGGTGTCTACGGTTGGGTGGAACATCCTTGGTCTGCAGCCAATTGGTGTCACCTTTTTATAAAGATAAGTTCTCTCTGTTGTGATATTACTATCTATGTATGAATTTGTTTTTTGTTGTATACTTAATTATCGTTTAATTGAATCTTTAAACTATGTATGCTTGTTGAATACTGTTGTGCATGTCATTAAAGTCTTTTCTTTTATTCATCCTTAAATTTTAAAAAGGTATCGTAAGAGAAATAAGTCCAAGGGAGACCTTGAAGGTAGCATGCCCCAACCTGTGGGTGGTTGGGGATGTTACAGTTTGGCATCAAAGCTTCTGGTTGAAACACCAAGTCGGTATGGGTCGGGTCTGTTGATCAAAGTCTTGGGGTCACGATCGAACTATGACCATGAAGTTGAAAAGATCAGGAGGAATGGCATTGCAGAATATAAGCAGGAGATAGAACGTCAGAGACCCGTGTAAGGGGTTCGAAGGATCATGATCATCCCCTTCGAATTCAGGAGTGATCGCCACTATAGGATNAATAATGTATTGTTACAATGATGAGAGGCCAGAGTCCCCAAACAATTATTAAAAAGGCCAGTGTGCACAAGACATGTAATTTTTTTATCATTATTAATAATAAATACATGCTTGGTTGCTAGACAGACAAGGACTGGATTTATAGGGGGCTATGATTCCAAAAGAGAGGGGGCTTGAAGGGCTAAGTGTTTATTCCTATTTTAATTACCCTTTTTTTCTAAGGGAGGGGATCGGTTACGTGAGATTCTTGGGGAAGGCCAGGAGGTTCTTGATTTCCTCACGAAGTTACCTAAACCTGCCTCGGGTCTGATGGGGGGGTTTGAATGATGGCTTATTACCTAATTTCCTATACGTTCCTTCATTTTTACCTCACGCACTTCCATGCACGCACTTATCCATTCATTGATCCAACCTCACCTGCGTCTTGGCATGGGAAGGGAGCCAAACTACTGAAGAATTATCCATGGGATAGTTGGTTGTAATGGTCGCTGGTGCAATCCAGCCATGACCTGGGGCCTGCATTTTTGAGATGCATTGGCTTGTGCCCTAGTTTTCTCACAACTGTGAGTCCTAAGAGTTCCATCTTTGATTTTTTCGGACCAGCTGTGTTGGAGGCCCCAAAATAAAGGAGAGGGACTACCTGAGGGACTGTGTGGCAAAGAAGGGTGGAGGTTCATTCTCTTGGAGCGGTACAGGCTGAGTACAAGAGAGCTGGGTACTTGGATTTTTGTGGGTGTTGAGAATCCTATGAGAGCTTGAAAGCTGACTAGTTTGGGAACACAAGTAACACTCTAGAACTATCCTTGTGGATTCATAGCCCTGACTCGGGGGTGACACTGCTGTTGAGATTTGGAGCAGTGGTGTCTACGGTTGGGTGGAACATCCTTGGTCTGCAGCTAATTGGTGTCACCTTTTTATAAAGATAAGTTCTCTCTGTTGTGATATTACTATCTATGTATGAATTTGTTTTATGTTGTATACTTAATTATCGTTTAATTGAATCTTTAAACTATGTATGCTTGTTGAATACTGTTGTTGATGTCATTAAAGTCTTTTCTTTTATTCATCCTTAAATTTTAAAAAGGTATCGTAAGAGAAATAAGTCCAAGGGAGAGCTTGAAGGTAGCATGCCCCAACCTGTGGGTGGTTGGGGATGTTACAGTTTGGCATCAAAGCTTCTGGTTAAAACACCAGGTCGTTATGGGTCAAGTCTGTTGATCAAAGTCTTGGGGTCGCGATCGAACTATGACCATGAAGTTGAAAAGATCGGGAGGAATGGCATTGCAGAATATAAGCAGGAGATAGAACGTCAGAGACCCGTGTAAGGGGTTCGAAGGATCATGATCATCCCCTTCGAATTCAGGAGTGATCGCCACTATAGGATTGGGAGAGATCCAAGATTTTTGGATCGGAGGATAGGTGAACAGGGGTCGTTCGATGAAATGGAAGCAAGGGCTAAGGTCACCACTGTCAGATCCCATTGGAGAGGGAGATCAACGGACATAAGGCATTACGGGGAGCCAAGTTGCACAGGAGATAATTTCCCAAGGCAATCCTGAAATCCAAACCACGGTTTCCCCAAGGGGTTACATGTCAGCATCAGAAGAATTGCGGGGAAAAAATCAGGTTACTGCAAACCGCCGATGCATACCCCTGCAAATTGAAAGGAATGAAGTGATGTGACATGTTAGGGTTCGAACATCGAAGCTCCGTATAACTCAAGTAGATCCTGACCGTCAATCACCAAGAGGTATGTGTCAGCAGATCGGTAACTCTAGAGAAATCTATTCGAGAGGTTTTTAGTTGAGATTTGAAACTCCTCAAGCCCAAAGAGCTGGAGATCTAGAGTAAATCTCGATCGTTCGATCATCCGAAATAGATCTCAGTCGTCAAATCGTCTGTGATAAATCTCAAGCGTCAGATCGTCCAAGGTGAGTCTGGGACGTCTGATCCATAAGAGATGTGGCGTAAATCTATGGATTTTGGGTGAAGGCCTAAAGTAAGCCTCAACCGTCCTATTCAAGAGGACACGTGGTAGAATCCCCTGTACTTCGAGGGGTCTGAATTTTGAGATTTTCGAAACTTGAAGACCCAAAAGGATATTAGCCATTGATCTGTCGAGAGCCACGCTTCACCAGATCCAAGGCTTTGGATAAAACCCAGTAGGGCCAAATAAGTTTTGACATTTGAGATTTTCTAAGTCCAAAGACCCAAATTAAGCCTCAACTATCAGATTAAGTAGGAATTGTGGTGCATATCCATGGACTCTAGGTGAAGACCCAAAGTGAATCTTGGTCGTCCGATCCAAGAGGACACATGGTGAAAGATTGGCTAGTTCGGTAATGTGGAGTTCAGGAGAATTGGAAGTGTTCTAGCATGGAAACTCCCGAAGTCCTGAAGCCCAAAGAGNTGCACAAGACATGTAATTTTTTTATCATTATTAATAATAAATACATGCTTGGCTGCTAGACAGACAAGGACTGGAGTTATAGGGGGCTATGATTCCAAAAGAGAGGGGGCTTGAGGGGCTAAGTGTTTATTCCTATTTTAATTACCCTTTTTTTCTAAGGGAGGGGATCGGTTACGTGAGATTCTTGGGGAAGGCCAGGAGGTTCTTGATTTCCTCACGAATTTACCTAAACCTGCCTCGGGTCTGATGGGGGGGTTTGAATGATGGCTTATTACCTGATTTCCTATACGTTCCTTCATTTTTACCTCACGCACTTCCATGCACGCACTTATCCATTCATTGATCCAACCTCACCTGCGTCTTGGCATGGGAAGGGAGCCAAACTACTGAAGAATTATCCATGGGATAGTTGGTTGTAATGGTCGCTGGTGCAATCCAGCCATGACCTGGGGCCTGCATGTTTGAGATGCATTAGCTTGTGCCCTATTTTTCTCACAACTGCGAGTCCTAAGAGTTCCATCTTTGATTTTTTCAGACCAGCTGTGTTGGAGGCCCCAAAATAAAGGAGAGGGACTACGTGAGGGACTGTGTGGCAAAGAAGGGTGGAGGTTCATTCTCTTGGAGCGGTACAGGCTGGGTACAAGAGAGCTGGGTACTTGGATTTTTGTGGGTGTTGAGAATCCTATGAGAGCTTGAAAGCTGACTGGTTTGGGAACACAAGTAACACTCTGGAACTATCCTTGTGGATTCATAGCCCTGGCTTGGGGGTGACACTGCTGTTGAGATTTGGAGCAGTGGTGTCTACGGTTGGGTGGAACATCCTTGGTCTGCAGCCAATTGGTGTCACCTTTTTATAAAGATAAGTTCTCTCTGTTGTGATATTACTATCTATGTATGAATTTGTTTTTTGTTGTATACTTAATTATCGTTTAATTGAATCTTTAAACTATGTATGCTTGTTGAATACTGTTGTGCATGTCATTAAAGTCTTTTCTTTTATTCATCCTTAAATTTTAAAAAGGTATCGTAAGAGAAATAAGTCCAAGGGAGACCTTGAAGGTAGCATGCCCCAACCTGTGGGTGGTTGGGGATGTTACAGTTTGGCATCAAAGCTTCTGGTTGAAACACCAAGTCGGTATGGGTCGGGTCTGTTGATCAAAGTCTTGGGGTCACGATCGAACTATGACCATGAAGTTGAAAAGATCAGGAGGAATGGCATTGCAGAATATAAGCAGGAGATAGAACGTCAGAGACCCGTGTAAGGGGTTCGAAGGATCATGATCATCCCCTTCGAATTCAGGAGTGATCGCCACTATAGGATTGGGAGAGATCCAATATTTTTGGATCGGAGGATAGGTGAACAGGGGTCGTTCGATGAAATGGAAGCAAGGGCTAAGGTCACCACTGTCAGATCCCATTGGAGAGGGAGATCAACGGACATAAGGAATGACGGGGAGCCAAGTTGCACAGGAGATAATTTCCCAAGGAAATCTTGCAATCCAAACCACGGTTTCCCCAAGGGGTTACATGTCAGCATCAGAAGAATTGCGGGGAAAAAATCAGGTTACTGCAAACCGTCGATGCATACCCCTACAAATTGAAAGGAATGCAGTGATGTGACATGTTAGGGTTCGAACATCGAAGCTCCGTATAACTCAAGTAGATCCTGACCGTCAATCACCAAGAGGTACGTGTCAGCAAATCGGTAACTCTAGAGAAATCTATTCGAGAGGTTTTTAGTTGAGATTTGAAACTCCTCAAGCCCGAAGAGCTGGAGATCTAGAGTAAATCTCTATCGTTCGATCATCCGAAATAGATCTCAGTCGTCAAATCGTCCATGATAAATCTCAAGCGTCAGATCGTCTGAGGTGAGTCTGGGACGTCTAATCCATAAGAAATGTGGCGTAAATCTATGGATTTTGGGTGAAGGCCTAAAGTAAGCCTCAACCGTCCTATTCAAGAGGACACGTGGTAGAATCCCCTGTACTTCGAGGGGTCTGAATTTTGAGATTTTCGAAACCTGAAGACCTGAAAGGATATTAGCCATTGATCTATCGAGAGCCATGCTTCACCAGATCCAAGGCTTTGGATAAAACCCCGTAGGGCCAAATAAGTTTTGAAATTTGAGATTTTCTAAGTCCAAAGACCCAAATTAAGCCTCAACTATCAGATTAAGTAGGAATTGTGGTGCATATCCATGGACTCTAGGTGAAGACCCGAAGTGAATCTTAGTCGTCCGATCCAAGAGGACACATGGTGAAAGATTGGCTAGTTCGGTAATGTGGAGTTCAGGAGAATTGGAAGTGTTCTAGCATGGAAACTCCCGAAGTCCTGAAGCCCAAAGAGCTGAAGTGATGGGGCACGGTGACATCACCAGGAGGTGATGTGGACCCTGGAATTTCTGAAGTGACATGAATTGTGGATGTCACCTGGGATGACATGGACACATGGGATGTGTGCCATGTGTTTGTAAGTTTTGATCATTTGGAGTATTGAAAAGTCAGTTAGAACGTGACACATGTCACCCACCTGATTGGGCCACGTGTTCACTTCTAGTATTTTTCCACATGGCGACAGAGCGTGCAGTCCAGAGACTGGGCACTCCAGAGGGGAGATATGTGATAGGTTGCATTGGGTCGAAACTCCCAAAGGCCCAAAGGCCAGAGTACATATTGGCCGTTGATTACAGAAGACACACGTCGAAGGATCATCGACTTTGGGTGAAATCACTCCAAGAGGAAGTGCAAGAGGAAAGTTTGAAACTTCTGAAGCCCAAAGAGATGAAGTGATTCATAATCGTTGATCGGTGGGAGGAAACCTATCGGCAGATCATGAACTCCAGGAAAAATCATTCCAGGAGGAGGCAAGCGAAGAAGGTTGAGACTCCTGAAGCTCGAAGTCCCGAAGTGGATCTTGATCGTTGATTGTGAAAGAAGACGAGGACCGTTGATCCAGTCCTGGATGAATGTTTTGAAGTCCTGAAGCTTTGGACAAGTGCTTTTTCAGCTAAGTGCAAAGTCATGGTCATGGTCATCTGCAAATTGAGATCTGAGGGAAGGAGGGATAAGGGTCGAATTGGTTGTCTTCAAGACAAAAAACTGATAAGGAAGGATTTAGTCGTGGTCACCTGGGAGGGTGGTTTGAAGGAAGTGCCTGTGCATGATGAGATTCTATGTCCACCAAGGATAATAGGACACTATTATTTTCGGAGTATGGGGATATGATCTCCATGAACAAAAAAAAAGAAAGAGACATGTAGCATGATTTGGCAATTTTGTTTATCATATGCATAGTTCTAACAAAATGGTTGCTTGCACATTTTGTAGAATTAAGGGGTTTAAAAACATCAACTTAGGATGCTTATTGAGTAAATGGAAAAATGTGAGGGAGCCTCCAGTCATGATAAGGTTGAAGAAGGCCAGAATACCAGAGTTGGTAAAGCAAAGGCAGATTCCAATGGAAGAAGGGGAAAAGCAGAGCAGGAAACGTTAATAGAAATGGTAAGAATCCTAAAGATGGAAGTGTAGAGATACAAAGAAGACAACGAGAGAATGATGAGAGACAAAATCCATATAAATTCTTGAGTGTTGCAGATCTTAAATCAGTTGTAGAGACAAATGAAGAAGGGAACAAACTCAATACAAGAGGAAGAAGGCAGGTGCCATGAAAGAAGGGATGATCGTGGAAGAGATGGTTATTCCAGAAGTGCTAACAGATATCATGGACACCACTCACCTCCTTACTCAGAAAGAAAATTTTATGCATCGAAAAATCCCGTAAGCAGTCCAGAGGTGTCTCATGTCAGACACCAAAGAAGGAAACAAGAAGAAGATAGTTTGCAAGGAGATATGAGGAAGCTCAATCCACCTTCCTTTGAGGGTGAAAGAGAAAGGGAAGATGATGTTGAAGCATGGTTCCTTGGGATTAGGAGATATTTTCAGTGGCATAACTATGATGCACCCATTCGACGAAGTTTGGCATGTGTGGGATTGTTGAATCTCTTTGACTATGTCCTAGTGAGGTCACGAGAGAAGATGCTCCTATTTTTGAATGGGATGTGGAGGCCCCATCTACAAAATTTTGTGGTGCAGGAATAGGAGGCCCATTTTTTAGTTGATATAGATCTGTATTTTATGATGGGGCTCCCCTTCAAAAGTATTGATCTTGATGAATAGCCTCACATTCTGGCAGGAGAGAAGGTTGATGTAATGGAGGTTCACCATTGCTCATATAACACACCTAACCCCATGATCCTCTCTTAGGATGGTGGGATGATAAGGTTTCTATTTTTATACTCTTCTTAGATTTGATCCTAGGGAACTTAGATTCATTCTACATTCCGAGAGATTTCTAAAAAATATAAATATGCTCAAATATGATCTCTGGCTCTAAAGTGACAACCTCCTGAAGTTTCAGGCTCCTACTATCAAAATTTATCTCCCTAACATGTCGCTCCCAAGTGGCTTCCTACCACCCATACCTTCTTGTGTGGAGTTGACATGGATTTGATGTGGATTTTTCCCTGAACTCATTGTTTTGAGTTTTTGAATTCATGAAACATTTCATTGTCATCGGGGTTTTACCCTCATGAAACACCAAATAATCAACATCGACTCTTTCGATGATTACCTACGCATCAAAAGATTCCCAGACCCAAGGGATATCAAGTCTTATAGTTAACGGATCTGATCATATCGTCACACCCAAATTGCATTCCAAGTAACATCCAAGTCCTCGAACTCTCTCACAATGAACATGTGGGACCCACAAGGATCCACGACCAAGATTTCATCCTGCTCACTTGCCAATCAACAGTTTCCATCACCCCTTCAAATCTCATCATCATAGGTAATCACTTCTATCCACACTTCTAGACCCATGCCTGGAATCATTTGATGAACAACGAAGATCTAACGATATCTATATCTCACACTATAGCTCACTATCGAAGCCACAAGATCTTCCAACCCCATCTAGGAACACTGCATTCCCTTGACCATTCCGCCGGTGACACATGTCACCACAGGAAAATGTTGGCCACCACGTTGGCCTGCCATGTTGTCATGATTTCATCATCCCTTTTTACACTTACATAGGGTCTAGGTAAATCCACAGGGTCTTCGCTGAAGTTGTGACATAGCACCTTTGTTTGTGGGATATTAATGAATACCGCTAATTTCACTAGATATTGATAAATACCAACAAAAATTGTTTTGTCGAAGCCCCCTCCCAATAAACGTTTCCAATAAAAGAAAACCCTATTTTTACTAGATACCCCTTTCTATACCCCCCAATACCTATAAACCCCTCGATACCCCA
>JZKD02S1092788.1:2086-35723 GCA_000966675.3 Picea glauca
GGGAAAAAACTCAATGGAGTGTTAACCTGACTAGTTAGGCCACATTAACCCCCTGAGATGAAAAACCCTCGATGAAAGGAACTCCCCTGATGTCTACATCCAAGGTACCTGACCTTATGACTCATGCAGACTTATTACATTATCAACCCGCGCAGGGGTGCGGAAATTTCGTTTACAAAAAATTATTGATGGGACATCAAAAGGCCCAAGCAGAACCAATACATGTCTGGAACATAGATAAGGGATTCATGGTACATGAGTTGACCCCTGTGCGGCATAGGCGGTCAACAGGATCTTCTTTGATACTCCATCTCTTGAGAAAGGCCTCTTCTAATTTATCCATGGTCTTAATACTACCATCAGGAAGACTATGATACTAACGTCTTGAAGCATCAAGGAGGGCAGCAGAGAACAGTTTCATGACTAAGTCTTCAGCGTCATCACTAACGGGGTGAAGCTGAAAAAATGCCCAAAAATTGCTCATATGCTCTTCGACACTGATTGCATCAATATCAGTAAACTTAGGCAACCACTTCTCATACTTGGGTGGCATTTGCCTAGGGTATCCTGGTATAGCTGACATGTCTAGCGGTTTGAAGAGACTAGATGACCATTGTCTTTGGTTATTGGCTGGGTTCGGTGCATTGGTCTGAGTTGTTGTGCTAGACATTGTGTTTAAAGGAAGACTCCCTCCGAAAAGTGATTTTACTACAGGAGAGTTTCGGGGAGGATTTATTCTAAAGGATCGAGGAGGGTTATTGTACCTCCTTATGGTTTGTGGAGTCACCAGATAATTTACTTGAAATTATCAATAAGATAAGGGAAATCACCCTTAGTGGAGTCGCCAGGTAAGCTTGTAAGATAAGGATTCTTTGAGGAAAGGCTTACCGAAAAAGTGTTTTCTTTGAGGATAATTGACTCAGTGTTCCCCGACAATGACGCCAAAACGTTTTCGCGAATTTTTACTTGGAAGTAAAGGATAGGTGAAAGAAAGGAAAATTGGCGAAACTGAGACTATCCTACCACTGTCACCTCGATAGGATAGTTCTTTCTGTTTAGGGTGGTAGGTCCAGGGAAGACGTCCTCGGTGACCTAGGGTTTTCAGAAGGAAAAGGCTTATGGCTAAGTAAAAGTTTTCCCCCTCACAAGTCATGTCTGATTAGAATGTCTGGCTAAACAACCAATAAAGATGAATGATAACCAAAAGTCTACCTGCACCGGACAAAGCAACAAGAAAACTATATATGTGCAAGATCACTTGCTGGTTAGTACTTCATATAATCAAGGACTTATGATATAAATAAATTGATTGATAATATTGATGAAGAAAATCAATGATGTATAATAAAAAATAACCACAATACTTCACTTCACAATAAATGCTAAATAAGCTTCACAATGAGCAATGCCAATTTACAATATCAATGTCACAAGTACCAACATTCAGAAGCAATGATTACTACGCTTTAGCCAATCTTTCAATTACTTTAAAGATGTAAAGAATGGTGCATGGGTATGATTATAACATAAGTAAATGATAGCAACAATAGGGTTAGTAAATGTTAGTCTAAGCTAGGGTTAAAAGGAGTTAATGATTGTTGAAATTATTTGGAAGTTATGATAAAAAAGCACTCAAGTACAAGGTCTTAGACTAGTGCGTTATTAGGGAAAATGGAGTCAAACTAGCTACAAAGGTTGAATGACCAAAATGATAATGTTAGGAACAAAGACAAGAGGGATATGATGGTTGAAGTGTTGTTAAGACAAGGCTTCAACCTATCAACCCTAGGGGAAGACGGCTCACTAAGTTGTAGTAAACCTAGGCCTTAGTGTGTCTTCCTCCTTCTTTAGCTCAAAGGGCAAAGAAAAAAAAAACGGCTAGCTTGAAGAGTGACTGGTAAGGTGTTGCAATGGTAAGGCCTTAGCATTTATCTTCAGCAAATAAAATGGCTCTTAGCATAACTTAGTAGGGACTTAAAACAAGGACACCAACATGTTCTTGTTTCCTAGGGTTTAATTCAGCAAATTATATTAACAAAATGCAAGTAAAAATACCATAACCATTCAAGCAAAGAAGGATTTCAGAAATTCACTTACATTCACCAAGTATCATTAATGCCAAACCATAGTTGTAAACCTTCCACCAAGAAAATGCAGAAAATAGCCAAGAAAAGCCTCCAACAAGTGTGCACTAGTAATTTCAGCCAAAAAACCCTAAAGAGGGTGCAAATTTCAGACCTCACACAAGTGTGAGTGAAAGATGATCTGAAAATGAGAGTAAAAACCCTTAATTTATACCATACCAATGACCCTAATTTAATTTTAGGTCACCAAAAGGTCGACACGACCAAAAGACATAATAATATTGCTTTTACATTAAATGTCATAATCAAACCCTAATCAAGCAAATAATGAGGACTTCATGCCCTTTTAGGGTGATGTTATCCCTTTCTAGGGAAACATTGGCCTCCTGGAGAAAAACTTTAGGCCTCCTTGGGCCTCCGGAACAAGCCACGCGTGCCACACGTGCCACAATTGCCTCCTAAAACCTCCACAAATGTTGGATGACGTCATGAACGTCCTGGGTGACATCATGGCCTTTCAAGTCCAACGTCCTAGTGGAAAAGGAACAACCCCCCTGGGTACAGGTTTGCTCAGCTGCCTCTGATGGAATTTCCTCCTCTTGCTTGGTGCAAATCCTCTGGCCTGTCTTTGTCCCCTGCTAGGGTCTCAACATCCATATGGTGGGCTCTTAGCCCCATGGAGGTCCGAACTAATCATCTCCCCATGTGTACCTATCCAATATGGTACCTGTCTATTGGGTATGATCCTATACATCAACAGATACGCCCTCCATGGGCTCATAAGTCACAGGGATCATAGCAATGTCAATCACATCTAATCATCAATTTTATTAAACATGTGCATAAAACCCCTTTCACTCAGTCAAGTGCTCAAAGACATTATACAAATATGCAAGCCAAGTTTGGAGGAAGTGATGGGGTGTCCTATTGGGCAAATGCTCACTGGATGTGGGATGTTTCTAGGAGAAATCAAATTCAAGTCTTGTGAGTGGATGAGGTGGATAAGGGATGTCTGGGCAAGGGGTGCAGTGATAGCAAGCAAATGCATGGCTTACCTGTGGGTGCCTCTGTAGAAGGTGAGTTGCACCTGTCCTGGATGCAAATGTTTCCAAGCCCATTCATGCCTTTTATATTTATTCTTTATTGCTTTTTCTTTCAAGAAGCTAATCAAGGGACATTTCCCTGGCGTGCTGACCAGTGGTGGCAATGTTACCCATAAGAAATTTCACAGAAATGAGAAGGTTGGCTCATGATGAGACCCCCTTTCTCTTGGCTATGCCACCAAGAGCCACTACCCTGGCGTGGTAACCAACTGCTAGTAGTGTCATACCACTAGATTCCCATGGACCTAATAGGATGGCTTGTGATGAGACCCCCTATCCTATGACTAGGTCTTGTTTTATTATTCTTTTATGGGTCCCTCTATTTCTTGCTGAGAAACCTTTTACTGCTTTCTCAGGGATCCCTGGGCGAAGCATCTTGAGGTTTTATTTTTAGGCTTTTATCTTTTGCCAGTTGCTTTTAACCTCTGGGCCTTTAGCCCCTTCTTCCCACAAGGTAAGGTGAAACCCTTAAATAATTGGCCAACCTAATGCCCGAACCAGTGTAATGGGATGGATGAGTGGGAGTAAGATGGAAAGTGGTAAGTATGATGGGAGCGGACAATGAATTTTCATGAATCCCCCTAGTGGAAACTCAAAACCTATGGGAACAAGCTTACTAGGGCATCTTGTCATTCCCCCCAGACATGGTCAAGTGGATAAGTATAAGATCCAAGCACCCATTAGAAACAAAAAGAATTAAATTCACATATTCAAAGGTTTTGAGGATCAGAGTGACACATACCATGATACCCAGACTCATTACCTCATGGAGCAAGATCCATATCTACTACAGGACTAGACCAAGGTGATGGATGTTGTTGTTGCTGACAAGGTGGAGGCGTTGAAGAAAAGAAAATATGGGCCCTCCAGGGCCATGCTCAAGTCAATCTAGCTCTCGGTACTCCATGTCTATGACCTGTGGGCCTCGAGACATAATCTCCTTAGTTATCCCTAAAGTGTGGGATAACAGTGTCCATACAACCTTTTATGAGTCAGTTTGGAGGAGGATATTATCCTACCAGACAGGGCCATGGTTTATACCAGAACCTTGGGGTGCCTGCAATCCCTCAACACCAATCCTTCCCGAGAGCATGGGCTTAGACGCCACAACTCTGGCTCCCTTTTCTGGCCACACTTAATCTTCCATATTTTGTCAAAATTAATGAATGACCCTATGTGTCACGATCCGTTATGGCCCCCTATCCCCACCAAGCTCCCTTTAGACATTTCAAAATTCGAGGGCAAGACTGGTGAGGACCCGAGTGATCATGTGACTACTTTTCATATTTTGTGCTCATCCAACTCCCTTAATGAAGATTCTATTTGTTTGAAGATATTTCAATGCACCCTCATGGGGGTCACCATGAAGTGGTACATTGAGCTACCAAGGGGCACTTACAAAAACTTTAATCATATGGTTTTGGTCTTTCTCATCCACTTTCAGTTGTCGATTCATTATGATGTCGGCATAGAAATTTTGTCATCCTTCTGCCAAGGTAAGGCCATGCATATCTCAGACCATATCCGAGAGTGGCATATATGAAAGAGGTTGATCAAAGCATACATTCCTCCATAGTTTCTGTTGGAGTGGTTCCTTAAGTCCTTATTACCTTATATTTCGAAGGATGTTTCTATATCCGGAGTAACATCTAAGGAAGAAGCTATTTTCAAATCCCAATAACTAGACCTCATATATGCTCAGTCTGGGATGTTGTATGAAATTATTCATGACGCACCACAATCAAACTATGACCCTAGACAAAATCCTAGGCCTCATGTCGATGGCATCATAGGCTCTATAAATTCTAAGTCTATAGACTCGGTGACGAACTAGTTGAAATATTTGTCTCTAAGCAAGCCTGTAGTAGGACAAGCTTCAGCTTCATCCTCCACTCCCACTCACTCGGCGGATGTGCATTCTGTATAGTCGTCGACCAACCCAAATGATAACCAGCAAGCAGGAGGGAATAGAAGGAAAAGATGAGGTAATAATCGCAAGGGTGGGAAAAATAAGAATAAATCCAAGGACGACACTAACAATGATAAATCGAATAATAATGTTGGTGAGGGAAAAAAATAAAAACAGAAGGTGAAGTTTCCTTGTAAACTTTGTAAATATGATCACCTTACCCACCTATGCCCCAAAATTAAGGAAGCCTCGAGGATCTTATCATAGCTGCCTACTGTGCTGACAAATCTGTTTTTGCATAATCAACACATGGATTTAAGGACCTCCAACACCGAAAATGCGTCGAGCGGCAGTCAAAACCCATTGACACATGAAGGTGGCCATCTATGTGTCAATATTGTCAAGTCTTAGATTGGTGTAGCCACTCAATCTTGTAATTACAGTTCTTCACAAACTCTTATAGGTCCAAAGTCTTCCCCTCCTCCAAAAAAACCCTTGTAGATCGAAAAGTAGGAACCTTCGCCTTCTATTTTGAAAGGAGTACTAAAACGCTCTGCCCACAATCCTAATGCCAGAGCTGCCCAAAACTATTTGATTGTCAAATATATGAGTCAAACTCCTTGTGCAATGTCGGCTTTGGAGGTGCTCCAGACGTGTCAGCCTTCACATAGGAACTCCTTTTTATCTGCTTTAGGAGCTCTAGACCCGTGTGGCTCAAAGATTATTAAGTTTGACATCACAGATGTTAAGCCTCACTTACCTTTCCACATGGCCTTTCAAATCCATGTGGAGTACACAAAAATTACCATCAAACACATTGTAATTGATGAAGGTACCGCAATGTGCATGATGTCCCTAACCTGTTGGAAATCCATTGGCTCTTCGACTCTATCCCAATCTATGACTATGTTGACTGCATTTGACGAGTGTTTATTTTGACCCCATGGAATTATTCTCTCTTTTCCGGTCCATTTAGGTGGAAAGACAGTGGAGATTGATGTCTAGGTGGTGGATACACCTCTTGACTATAATTTACTACTAGGGCGTGATTGGAATTATGCCATGACAATAGTCATGTCTTCTGTTTTCCATAGTCTATGTTTTCCTCACAAAGGGAAAATAGTGACGATTGGTCAATTGTCCTTTGTGCACGCTATTCCTAATGCATCAGTTGGACCTTTGATCCCTATGGTCGACAATTCTCAACAGGAAACTGAGGATGTTGGTGTCAGAATGCATTCCTCTCTCATTGATAGCTTTGATTTCATGGCACCAATTCATCACATTCATGCCATTTCCAGTGAGTCTTCATCGTAGATGAGGTTTGTTCATTTCCGTACTTCGTATTTAAACAACTCTTGGACCCTACCTTCCCAGACTATGTCATACGAAGGTCAATCGCACATTGGGATGACAATGTCACTGTCAGCAACAAAAGTTGTGTATCAGTATATTCTTGACGTTATTGTTGACCCAGATCCTTCTCCTCGTAGACAAATGAGGAGGATCATGTTCTAGATCCCGTATGAGTCATCCAATTGTCTTGTTTGCATGATTTCCTCGACGATACTTTACCTTCGGACAATATGCATCATCACTCTTATTTCCTCCCAGTGCTTGTTAGGATCGAACATGATGAATTTAGATATACCTTGATTGAGATGGTCGGTCATGTTGTGGTTCTATTATGTACGCATGGTATTTATGTTGTAGGAAACATGAAAAATGTTTCTTCTACCGTCATGATAGACATATCTCAAATTCTTGGCAAAATTGAGAACGTATATATCGGTGCAGATTGTTTTCCTGGAGAAATCCAGATCTACATCGATCTCTTCAAATAATTTCGTGATGTATTCGCTTGGTCGTACGAAGAGATGCTAGGGATCAACTCCAACATTGTCAAACATGAGATCAAGACCTATTCGGATGCTAGACCTGTTCAAAAACTTCTTAGAGTTGTTAATCCTAGGAAGGCCCTTGCTATTAATACAAAGGTAGAGAAGCTACTTAATGTTCGTTTCATCTAGCCGGTTCCCTTGACTGAATGGGTGTCCAACCCCGTTCCCGTGACTAAAAAACAAGGAACCATCCATGTATGTATCGATTTTCGAGACCTGAACAAGGCTTGTCCTAAAGATAACTTCTCAACTCCTTTCATTGACCAGATTATTGATGAGTGCGCAGGAGGAAAAATATTTTCTTTTATAAACGGATTTTCAGGGTCTAATCAAATTCAAATCAAACCCGAGGATCAACATAAGACGACGTTTATTTGTCCTTAGGGTACTTTTTTCATACCAGAAAATGTCTTTCGACCTTAAAAACATCAAAGCAACCTTCCAATGCACCATGACGTTTTCTTTTCACGATCTCAAGCATATCGTCGAAGATTACCTAGATGATCTTGCTGCTCACTCTCACAAGAGAGTAAATCACTCCACTTACCTTCGATTAATATTTGAGAGATGTCGTTACTATTGCATTCGGTTGAACCCTCACAAGTTCATCTTCTGCGTTAGGTATGGTCGTCTTTTAGGATTCTTAGTATCTGAGCATGGGATCATGGTAGATCCTATGAAGGTTGATGCAATACCTCGATTGCCTCCCCCGCACAACATTCGACAACTTCAAGGTTTACATGGGAAGGCTATTTTCTTATGTCAGTTCATAGTGAACTATGCCAATTTAACTAAGGGTTTCATGCATCTTTTGAAGAAAGATACTCTGTTTATATGGGATGAGCGATCTCAGGAATATTTTGATGCTCTTAAGAAACCCTTAGCATCAACGCCTCTACTGAAGCCTCCAGACTACAGTAGAGATTATTTGTTTTATATCTTCACGTCTGAAGGGACAATTTTTCCTCACCAGGTGTATCATAGGGGGTAAATACAACAATTGGATTGTTATTTTACAAGAATTTGATCTCGATTTCGCTTCAGAAGTCTAAGAAATCGCTAGTTTTTGTCGAGTTGATATCAACTTCCCTCGACTAGATAAGAAAATTTTTTATGACGATTCATTCGTGGATGAACATATATTCCTTATATCACCTTCGAACCCTTGATATGGAGACATTCTAATTTATCTTCAAACCTTGAAGCTATCACAACATCTATCGAGAGACAATTGATGATGTATACGTCATCGGGCTAAAAGCTACCTTATCATCGATGACACTTTGTATCGTTGAATAGTAGATAATATTTTACGTTGACTCACAAGGAAGCTGAGTTTGTTCTCATTGACTATCACAATGGGGCTTGTGGTGGTCATTTATCTAGGATTGCAACAACCCAAAAAATATTGCGAGCCGATTATTTTCTCCATCAATTTTTAAAGATTGTGTTGAAGTGGTCAAGAAGTGTCACCCTTGCCAGAAGTTCGCTCGGAAAATGTGCTTGCACCCAACCCCTCTTCACCCAATCATCATTGTCGGTCCCTTCACCAAGTGGGGGGTATATTTTATGGAATGTAACCCTGCTTCGGTTGGGGAGAATCAACATATCATTGTGGCCATGGATTACTTCACTAAATGGGTAGAGGCCATGCCTACCATTGAATTCGATGGTAAGACTGCAACATTCTTCATTTTCAACCAAATTATAGCTCGGTTTGGAATCCCAAGAGAGATTGTCATTGATCATGGCAGTCACTTTCAGAATGAAATGATGAAAGAGTTAGCATAAAAACTGGGGTTTAAGCACGGTCATTCTTCCCCTTACTATCCCTAAGAAAATGGACAAGTAGAGGCGGTGAATAAATCTCTCAAGACCATCTTGCAAAAAACTGTTAGCTAGAGTAAATTTGAATGCCATCTGATGCTTTGCCCTGCACTTTGGGCATATCAAACCTCAGTAAATACTTCCACTGGTTTTTCTCCTTTTCAGTTAATACATGGCGTGGAGTCGATTCTTCCTGATTGAATGCAAAATTCCTTCCCTCAAACTGGAAATTGAGCTCCTACCTAACAAATCTGATCTTGAAGAATGCCTCGTACACCTAGAACATCTCAATGAGCAACATTGAGATGCCTCTATGGTTATCAAAGAAAATAAACGACATTTTAAGGTCCAATATGATAGGCATGTCTTTCCTCGGTAATACATTGAGGGTGACTTTGGTTCTCTTGTATGACTAAGCCAAAGAACCCTTGGGGGTAGGCAAGTTCAACCCCATGTGGCATGGTCCTTATATTGTGTGACATGTCTTAGAGAAATAAACCTATGAATTGGAATATTATGAAGGGAATATGTTGGATGAGCCCAAAAATGGGCTCTAACTTAAAAGGTATTACACTTGAGCCCTCAAGTTTGGGCATGACCTTTTGTATACTAGTGTATCTTAGTGTATATATATATATTCCTTTGTGTCATCGGCTTGCTTATCAAGTTTTCCCTTGGTTGGCAGATGTCAACAGAGTCTTTAATTTACTTAGGATTCGCAGACAGTGCTAGTCGTCATACACAGAAAATGGCTTCCGCCACTTGGGTCATTTTCTCACCCGAGGGACAACTAGTGTCTTCAGGTAACGTTCGTCTAGAGCCATCAACAAATAATGTGGTTGAGTATAACGTCGTTATAGAAATATTACGCAACGCCATGTCGCATGGTGTTCAGTATTTATAGGTTCACTTGGACTCCTAGTTAGCCGTATGTCAGTTAAATGACAATTACCGTGTGCGAGACCCTACTCTACTCCGAAGATTCCTATGGGTGCGACTTTTAGAATGATACTTTGATTTTCTCACTTATAATCACATACCTAGAAGTTCTAATCATGTATCTGATGCATATGCTAATTATATTTTAGATTGGAATTTGTCACATAACTAAGTAAAGAAAACACATTCATACACATTGTAACATATATAAGTAAAGACGAAGACCAAAATTATATATATATATATATATATATTTCACCCTTTCAAAAAATATGGTGTCATAGTACAAAATGGGGCTCACACCCTAAAAATACATATATGGTTAGTTCATAATATGACCATGGAATCTACGCCTGTGGTGCCAGATGCGTATCATGAAAGAACACTACGACATTTGTGAGACGCCGAAAGAGTCGCACCCATGAATGGGGTACACCCACCACCTGCCATTGCATAGCCTTTGGAAGATCCTCCACTTGAACCATAGGAATACTATGTGTCAAAAGAGACAGGTTCCCCTATACATTCTGCAGTACTCTCTCCACATCTCCTCCCGCGTGCTCATCTCCTCGACTCCTTCGTCGATGTCGTGGGAATCCCTCTGGCCGTCGCAGACCTACATCTACGTAATAAATCAATTTTGAATACTTGATGCCATACAAAAATATTTGTGTTTTTTTTTTATTCTTATTAAAAAACAAAAAAAAATTAAATATATAAAAAAAAATTCTTACCAATATCACCATAGGCGGAACCTAGTGGCAAAGGCATGTCCAGATCTCCTCTGTAGTTGATCCCACCATAAGAGTAATCATCTATGGCTATAACATGTTGGCGCCACCAGAAAAAGAACTCATCATTGTAGGGGGTTGGAACCCTACCACATCCTAGTTGCATCATCACGTCAGTCCACAGTGACATGGCTGGATCACGTGGTCCACGTGGAGTAATCTCTACTCTAGGGCTCAAGCCTGGAACCCGCTCAAAGAAAAAGATAGAAATAATGGATGCAAATATGAAATTCCTCTTTTTACCTTGTTTGCAATCCATTAGTTGGCTCTTCATGTTAGCCAGCACTGAGGTACACTAGTCATAAACAGTGGGTCATAAACACTTGATTGCATAGAACATGAGTGGCATTGATACCTGGTGTAGGAAGTCCGACCCTGAAATCCATGTAAGTACAAGCACGACGATCTTTAAGCTCAGGTTCTCCATCACCCTAATTGGGAGTTAGCTCCCTACTTTATTTGTTCCTACAACACAGTGGGTGGCAATGTACTCATCCATGGTCATACCACCCCCAACCCCTTGGGACTTGATATTCACTACCTCACCTCAGTGAGACAATCCTGTGATAAAATATATGCCATCCACTTCAATCCTCAATGGTTTCCCATCGATATTGAAGGCCTTTGTCTCTGGATCCCAGTAGTTTACTAGCATTTGGAGTAACCTCACTTGAGCCCACATTCCTTTCAGAGCCCAAAATTTATAAAGGCCACATCATTTTAAATCTTGTTGGGCCCCTGCATCTGTTTCCACTACTGCATCTATCTCTTCATGCTCCCTCTCCCTCCATTCAATCACCATCTTGCAAAGGAAAAGTCATTTTTTGAGTTAACTCCTTTCAAAAAAGTGTTCATGAACTTGTACGTGGGATAGCTTGTTAACAGTCGCGTATAGGGCTGTATATACACGGACAACCTTCACCTTTCATGTGTATATGGGGTCGTATACGGGACCCGATGACCTGTCACCTGTGTATACCCTAATTTACATAGTACGCCCTCTAATACTCAAAACATGAGGACTAAAATTGAAATTTAAACCATTGAAATTGAAGTAGAGGTGATGGGCACTTACTTGGTCTAGACGGTTGCTAATTCCATTGATCGTAGCTCCTGCAATCGACACTTGAAGATCATGGGGAAAATGGCCTAAAATGCACTATGTGGGTGAAAAAACTCAAATGGTATGGTAAAATGGTCTATTTTTACTATTAGTAGAAATTTTTTACCCATTTCACATAGTTTGTGCTAATTTTCGACTTTATGATCTAATAGTGCAGTGGAAAGAATTGGTTTTTGGTGGTTTTTTCCAGGATTTTTTGTGGTTTCCAACGTCATACCACCCGTTCATGCCTGCAGCAGGTATTTTCTTTCACCGACATATAGAATAGGTTGCCACTCCATTTTGAATTCTTGCATCATCCTATGACCATGATCCATATGCCTTAGGTACAAACACATTTATTAACGACACAGAACCTTCTTACTGCTACTAGAAGTGTCTTTATTAAGTGGTAGAGGCTTACCAAACATGGGTGCCCTAGTTAGAACCTTAGTGCCATTTGGTGCCCATGAAAATGTTATTCCATAGGACCGATAGTTCCTTATAGTTCCAATATGACTTTGCGTTCAAACCTCATATTCTTACTCACACGCATTCTAACTGTTACCTATCGAACTCCCCCTGAGTCTTGGTTAAACTCTTTTCCAACTCTCTAAAAAAGCGAAAAGATTGTCGATTGAACTTGTCTCTTTTACACTCATTAAATGGATTTGAAAGGACGTCTACTTGGTGTAAGTTTAACCCTTTTTCAGACCAAGTCACCATTGGATAGAAGAGTTCTCTTAGGTATTATTTTCTACTTTTTTGGGCCTAGGGAACTAAATTTATGAAAAGGACATTCTTTGGAGTTAAGTTATAATCGCATTCCATCATCCTGCTTGTAGTATTGAGCCTGTTGTCGATTCCCACTTTCTCATTTCAAGACTCTTACCTCAGCAATTTGCATCGCTAGCCAAGCAAAGCCTTTTTTATATCTTTTGCAACTTGACACCCTATAACCTAAGAGGAAACATCCCCCCAAGTGTCCATTCCCCACATGCACTTCCTTTCATTGAGCATAGGTATTTTCCACCGTTTGGAGCTTGTTTCTTACTCGCAACACTCGTTTCCTCTCATGTATCATAACAATTATTTTCCTATGAAAAAACAAAAAAAGACAGGCGGGAAAAGAATGTTATCTGATATCGACAACAGTCGTGTCACCTTTGAACATAGCACAAAGCTTTTGAGTCCACTGTCATCCAAAGTTTGGGTTTAGCACGACCTTAGTAAGTTGAGCTCGTTACTTAGAGTTTACTACTCCAACTGATTATTCTTCCAGTCCTTATGGAGAGTTTGTTGATGCCTCCTGCATCACGAAGTTTCATCATCAAGTCTATGCTACCTGAGTTATCCATATGTCTCATGCTCTTGTTCAAAGGATGTCTATAAGCTTGTGTTTTCCATTCCTCATAACTCTTGACTTTGCATGTTGGCCATGTTATCGCACAGTTTGTAGTAAGAATAAAAGGATAGAGAGGAAGAGACAAACTAGAGTAACTGGTACCAAATCCCACCCAATGTCACCTCAATGGGGTGGTTCTTTTTGTTTAGGGAGGTAAGGCCCAGGGGAGATGTCCCCGACAACCTGGTTTTTTGAGAAAGGCAAAGGGTTATTAGACAAAGATAATTTTTCCCCCCTCACAAGTCACCACCAAGTAGATAGTCCGACTAACAACCAATAATAAAGTATAACCAAAAAGAGAGATGCACCTGCTTGAGACAAAGCAACAAGAAACTAATATATGCAAGCTTGCTCACTTGGTTAGTACTTCATATAAATCAATGACTATCTGATACACATATAAGCAATTGGATAATAAATATTGACGAAGTTAATCATTTATAAAATAGCAATGATATATATTGTCACTTCTTCAATAAATGCTAAGTAAACGTGGTGTTCATTGCAACAATCAACACTTGATTCAATTAATGCCTTAAAACCACCATTCAATTGCTTATAGGACAAACGTTAGCTGCACAAATAATATTATAGCAAGGGATGACAACAATAGTAGGTTAGTAGGGTTAGTTTATAAGCTAGGGTTAGTAGTTAGGGTTTGATTCAAAGTTTTGAGAGTTGTTGTGATCAAGTTCACTCAAGACAAAGGTCTTTAGATCAGTGCCTTAGGGTTAGTGGAGTCAAAAGTTGGGGACGCAGGAGCTAAAGGATCAAAAAGATAGTATGGCTAAGGACTAGAAGGTGAAGCTTTGAGGTATTGCTAGGGTAAGGCCTCAAAGTCAAAACCATAGGGGAGAGAGGCTCACCTTGGTGTAGGGGAACTAGGCCTCGGTGCTCTCTCCTCCTTCCTTAACTCAATGGCAATGATGAATAGCTGAGAAAATAGCATAAAACTAAGACAAGAGGATTTGAAAAGCAAGGTGTTGCTACAACAAGGCTTTACCAGCAAACCCTAGAAAAATCGTCCCATCAGAGTGTAGAATAACTAGGCCCTGATGTGTCTCCTTCTTCTTAGCTTGAAAATAAAAATGGCTAGCAAAATGAAGAGAAAAGAAGAGTGCAGCTACAACTATGCTCTTCCCTCTTCAAACAATGGCTGAAAAATCTCTTAATGGGGACATGAGACAAGGACCTACTATGTGTGCTTGTCACCTAGGGTTTGTTCAACAAATTTATAACAACATATGCAAGAAATAACAATACAACCATTCAATGAAGAAGTTTTGCAGAAATTCACTTGCATATCACCAAGAAAAGCATAGAAAACCCTAGTTGTAACACCTTCCACCAAGAGAAATGCCAAAATATGCCAAGAAAGTCTTCCTTCAACAAGTGCACCTCACAATTTCAACCAAATAACCCAAGTCTAGCACAAATTTCAGACCTCACTAATGAGTGAGTGAAATATCATGAAAAAATGAAGGTGAAAATCCTCCATTTATACAATACTATGACCTAATTTTACATTTCAGGTCATGAAAAAGGCCGACAAGGCCAAAATACTAAAATCATACTGTTTTAAATTAAATGTTCAAAATTAAACCCTAATCAAGATAAAGAGAGACGTCATGCCCTTTTCAAAGAGACGTTAGCCCCTTCTAGGGAAAATGTGGCATCATGGAGCAAAACGTTAACCCTCCTTAGGCTTCTCCAACCTGCCACACATGACAAAACTACCAAATATGCCTCCCAAGACGTCCATAAGGTTGGGTGACATCATGATCATCATGGTGATGTTCTAGGCCTTCCAAAGCCAATGTTCCACTAAAAAAGGGCCAATACCCCTAGGTCAATCTCTGTTAGGGTGCCTCTGGTGGAACGTCCTCCTCTTCTTCGGTGTAAAGCCCCTCATCCATCTCTGTCCTGTCTCTCGCCCTTGATGGGCTCTTCAGCCCCATGGAGGTCCGAAATGCTCATCTCCCCATGTGTACCGATCCAAAATGGTACCTGTCTGTCAGGCATGATCCTGCACATCAACAACTACGCCCTCCATAGGCTCATCAGTCACAGGGATCATAGCAATGTCAATCACATCTCATCATCAATATTATTAAACATGTGCATAAAGTCCCTAATACATCAGTCAAAAGCTCAAAGACATTACACAAGCCTATCGATGGGTGCAATGAGGGCAGAGGATGCAAAGCTTTACCTGTGGGTGCCTTTGTATAAGGCGAGTTGTACCTATCCTGGATGAAATTTTTTCCAAGCCCATTCATGCCTTTTATTCTTTTATTATTTTACTCTTTTATTCTTTAGTGCCTTTTTCTTCAAGAGCCAATCAGAGGGCATTGCCATGGCATGGTGACCAGTGGTGATAGCATTACCCACAAGTACTTTCACATAAATGAGAAGGTTGGCTTGTGATGAGACCTCCTTTCCCTTGGCCATGCAACCAAGAGTCACTACTCTGGAGTGGTAACCAGCTAGTGGTAATGTCATACTGCTAGGTACCCATGGACCTAATAGGATGGCTCGTGATGAGACCCCCTATCCTCTCGTTAGGTCTTGTTTTATTACTTTTCTGAGTCCCTCTTGTTTCTTGATGAGAAGCCTTTTATTGCTTTCTCAGAGATCCTTGGGTGAAGCATCTCGAAGTTTTATTCTTAGGCTTTTATATTTTACCAGCTTGATTTTACCTTCTGGGCCTTTAGCCCTTCTTCCCACGAGATAAGGTGCAATCCTGAAAATTGGTCAACCCAGTGCCTGGACAAATGGAATGCGATAGGTGAGTGGGAAACAAGATGAAAAAGTGGTGTTGTGGCAGGAGCAGACGATGACTTTTCAGAAACCCACCCCTAGTGGCAAACCAAAACCTATAAACACAGTCTTACTAGGGCATCCTGTCAATCCCCCAGACATGGTCAAGTGGGAAAGTGTAAGATCCAAGCATTTGTTAGAAACAAAAGGAATCAAATGCACATATTCAAGGGTTTTGATGATCAAAGTGACACATACCATGATACCCGGACTAATTACCTCATGGAGAAAAAACCATCTTAGACACAAGACCAAGCCAATGGTGATGGATGTTGTTGTTGCTAACAAGATAAAGGTGTTGGAAGAAAGAAAAGGTGGGCCCTTCAGGGCCATGCTAAAGTCAATCCTACTCTCGGTACTCCATGTCTAGGACCTATGGGCCTCGAGACATGATCTCCTAGTTATCCCTAAAAGTGGGGGATGACATTTGGCTCCAACTCAGGGACATGTGCTCACCGTAGAGTGCATGAGAACCTCAACATCTTTGGCATAACCAGTTTACCTGCTCGATCTCAATAGCAACATTAGTAACCTATTGGGGTGGTAATGCCACCCCAACATATATATATGTATAGACTGAAATAAGACAATCACATGTATGAATGTGAAAGAAAACTACTTACCTGTACTTACCTGTTGGTTGGATGTTGGGTGTAGTCAAACAATCAGTGAAGCCAATCCATCAACGTCCCACGATACCTGCCTTTGTGCTTCATCATAGACCAAAATAGTGATAAGTCAAGCAGAAAAATGACATGGGTTAGAACATATATCATATCATCAGAAATCACAAGGTCTAACTCATGGAGGCGGGTGGGAGGGATAAAATCATGCCAAGTCAATCTTCGAGGAAAGTACTCAATCCATTTCAGGAAGGGGTCATGAAAAGTCCAAGGTTCATAACACTGACTCAAAGGGTTGGAAAACTAGCTACCTAGGACGTCTTTACACACTGGAGCTCGGGAAGGGATCGAAAAATATCTAGCAGAGGATTGACAAACTCTTAAGGGAAGGTTGAAACACTGAGAATATAGGCTTGAACTTGTAAGATTCAACTAACCTTTGGATTCTAGGGTTTGCTTTAGAGGAAACTCAATACAAAATATATACTTCTCAACTACACCTTTAATGACACAACAAGGCAAGGTAATAAGAGGTAGCTGGAGAAAAAGTTCATGAGAATCCTTCTTCAAGCAAACAACTTGTTTACTCTTATCAAAACCCGAGCACAACGGTGATTGATAGTCATCTTCATAGGATAAATCCAAGTTCAAGGAGGAGTGCTCATCAAAGGCTTCAATTTAAGACCAAAAATCATCAGAAAAATATGGCACTAGGTCAACCTTGGGTGGTTGGGGAGCATCAGTAAATATATCATCCCCTTGTTGCCACAAATCAAAGGTAATATATTGTGACAACTGTGAAGGAAATAGTTGGGAATGATTCTCAATGTCATAAATGGGGTCCATATCAAAACCAACTATATCCCATTTACGTCTTCCAACATCTATGAACTCATCAATATCAACTATGTAAGTATTAGTATTATAACATGGAAGATTCAAAACATTCAAAAGCTCACCCATTTCCTCCTCTTTTCCCAAATCATAAAGTAGACAATCATCAAAATCTTGGAGAGGAGGGTAGCTTACTTTTTCTTCTTGTGCAGGAGCTTCGAGGACTTGGGTATATTTAACATGCATTACTATCTTATCCTCATGAGTTTCCCCTTCATCTTTGGTTGTACTGCAAGGAAGATGCTCTTCATTTGGGGATTCCATTTCTCCATCACTCCCTGAATCATGAAACAAGGTATTATCAAAATCCAAAAAAGGAAAGAAGCTAACCTTATCATCTTGTTGTTGTGCAGGTGGAGAAAGCTCGTGGATCACTTCACTAGGAGGAGGATGACATGTTGATACTTTGTCATTGGGTTTCAACTCCTCAACTGTGTCTTCAACAATCCCTTGTCGATCTGTGGTTTGTTCCCCTTCTTCTTGGAAATCAACAATGAAGTTCTCAAGGGAAAACAAACTTTCCCTATTAAGAGTACCTAAGGTAAAAAGGCATCTTATCTCAGACAAAGAGATGTTCTCCTCAATCCTTGCAGCCATGTTGTAGGCTTCATCGAGCGTCCTTGGGGCTCTCTTATCAAGGGGAAAACTCAAATATCCCAAAATTTCATGAGTAAAGAGATGGACAAGGTATCTTTGCTCAGGATGATAACTTTCAGGAATTTGATATAGCATGTTCTCAAATTATCATGGAATTCTCTGACAGTTTCATCCTCATCTTGCTTTATATGCTCGAGTTATTTTAACAATACTGGGATGTCTCCCAACTGAATACCCCATCTCTCGAGAAATGTTTCCTCAAATTGCTCCATAGTCATGATGTTGGCATCAGGGAGGTTGTCATACCACTCTTTAGCATTGCAACAAAGAGTGGCAGAGAAAAGTTTCATGACCACGTCTTCATCATAATCATCAACGGGGTAGGATAGGAAGAAATTCCAGAAATTTTTCATGTGATAGTCAGCTCTCTCTCTATCACCACCAGTGAATCCAGAGAGCAAGTTTTGGTATTCAAAGGGGATTTGTTGAGGGCACCTCGGGATGTTACTCATGTCCAAAGGTTTGTAGTTTCTCGGGTCCCATTGTGAAGTCATAGCTGGCTTCGTCATCATTGGAGTCACCAGATAATTTTCTTGAAACTATCAAAAGATAAGGGAAAACACCCTAAGTGGAGTCGCCATGTAAGCTTGTGAGATAAAGTCTCTTGAGGCAAGGCTTACCGAAAAAGTGTCATCTTTGAGGAAGGTTTGACTCAATGTTCCCCGACAACGGTGCCAAAATGCTATCGCACAATTTGTAGTAAGGATAAAAGGCTAGAGAGGAAGAGGCAAACTCGCGTAATTGGAACCAAATCCCACCCAATGTCACCTCAATGGGATGGTTCTTTTTGTTGAGGGAGGTAAGGCCCAGGGGAGACGTCCACAGTGCCCTGGTTTTTTGAGAAAGGCAAATGATTATAAGACAAAGATAAGTTTTACCCCCTCACAAGTCACCACCAAGCAGATAGTCCGGCTAACAGCCAATAATAAAGTATAACCAAAAAGAGAGATGCACCTGCCTGAGACAAAGCAACAAGAAACTGATATATGCAAGCTTTCTCACTTGGTTAGTACTTCATATAAATCAATGACTATCTGATACACATATAAGCAATTGGATAATAAATATTGACGAAGTCAATGTTTATAAAATAACAATGATATATATTGTCACTTCTTTAATAAATGCTAAGTAAACGTGGCGTTCATTGCAACAATCAACACTTCATTCAATTAATGCCTTAAAACCACCATTCAATTGTTTATAGGACAAACGTTAGCTGGACAAATAATATTATAGCAAGGGATGACGATAGTAGTAGGTTAGTAGGGTTAGTTTATAAGCTAGGGTTAGTAGTTAGGGTTTGATTCAAAGTTTTGAGAGTTGTTGTGATCAAGTTCACTCAAGACAAATGTCTTTAGATCAATGCCTTAGGGTTAATGGAGTCAAAAGTTGAGGACACAAGGAGCTAAAGGATCAAAAAGACAGTACGGCTAAGGACTAGAAGGTGAAGCTTTGAGGTGTTGCTAGGGCAAGGCATCAAAGTCAAAACCCTAGGGGAGAGAGGCTCACCTTGGTGTAGGGGAACTAGGCCTCGATGCTCTCTCCTCCTTCCTTAACTCAATGGAAATGAAGGCTAGCTGAGAAAATAGCATAAAATTAAGACAAGAGGGTTTGAAAAGCAAGGTGTTGCTATAGCAAGGCTTTACCAACAAACCCTAGAACAATCGGCCCATTAGAGTGTAGAAGAACTAGGCTCTGATGCGTCTCCTTCTTCTTAGCTTGAAAACAAAAATGACTAGCAAAATGAAGAGAAAAGAAGAGTGTAGCTAGGACTACGCTCTTCCCTCTTCAAACAATGGCTGAAAAATATCTTAATGGGGACATGAGACAAGGACCTACTATGTGTGCTTGTCACCTAGGGTTTGTTCAGAAAATTTATAACAAGATATGCAAGAAATAACAATTCAACCATTCAATGAAGAAGTTTTGCAGAAATTCACTTACATATCACCAAGAAAGGCATAGCAAACCCTAGTTGTAACACCTTCCACCAAAAGAAATGCCAAAATATTCCAAGAAAGTCTTCCTTCAACAAGTGCGCCTCACAATTTCAGCCAAATAACCCAAGTCTAGCGCAAATTTCAGACCTCACTAATGATTGAGTGATAGATCATGAAAAACTGAAGGTGAAAATCCTCCATTTATACAATATCATGACATAATTTTACATTTTAGGTCATGAAAAAGGCCGACAATGCCAAAATACTAAAATCATACTGTTTTAAATTAAATGTTCAAAATTAAACCCTAATCAAGCTAAATAGAGACATCATGCTCTTTTCAGGGAGACATTAGCCCCTTCTAGGGGAAATGGGGCATCCTGGAGCAAAATGTTAGCCCTCCTTAGGCTTCTCCACCCTGCCACATGTGCCAACACTACCAAATCTGCCTCCCAAGACGTCCATAAGGCTGGGTGACATCATGATCGTCATGGGTGACGTCCTAGGCCTTCCAAGGCCAATGTTCCACTGAAAAAGGGCCAATCCCCCTAGGTCAATCTCTGCCAGGGTGCCTCTAGTGGAAGGTCCTCCTCTTCTTCGGTGAAAAGCCCCTGATCCATCTCTGCCCTGTCTCTCCCCCCTGATGGGGTCCCAACATCCATCTGATGGGCTCTTCAACCCCATGGAGGTCCGAACTAATCATCTCCCCATGTGTACCGGTCCAAAATGGTACCTGTCTATCGGGCACGATCCTGCACATCAATAGCTACACCCTTCATGGGTTCATCAGTCACATGGACCATAGAAAATTCAATCACATCTCATCATCAATATTATTAAACACGTGCATAAAATCCCTAATACTTCAGTCAAAAGCTCAAAGATATTACACAATCCTGCAATACAGATTTGGAGAAAATGACAGGGCATCCTATTGGGATAATGTCCACTTGAAAAGGAAAGTTTTCAAAAGAGACCTCATCCAAGCCATGTAAGTTGGTGATGTGGTCAAGGGATGTCCAAGCAGGTGGGTGCAATGAGGGCAGAGGATGCAAAGATTTACCTATGGGTGCCTTTGTAGAAGGCGAGCTGTACCTGTCCTGGATGCAAATTTTTCCAAGCCCATTCATGCCTTTTATTCTTTATTGCCTTTCTCTTCAAGTGCCAATCATAGGACACTTCCCTGGCGTGGTGACTAGTGGTGACAACATTACCCACAAGTACTTTCACAGAAATGAGAAGGATGTCTCGTGATGAGACCCCCTTTCCCTTGGACATGCAACCAAGAGTCACTACCCTAGCGTGGTAACCAGCTGGTGGTAATGTCATACTGCTAGGTACCCATGGACCTAATAGGCTGGCTCCTGATGAGACCCCCTATCCTCTGGTTAGGTCTTGTTTTATTACTTTTTCGGGTCCCTCTTGTTTCTTGCTGAGAAGCCTTTTATTTCTTTCTCAGGGATCCCTAAGCGAAGCATCTCGAGGTTTTATTCTTAGGATTTTATCTTTTACCAACTTGCTTTTACCTTCTGGGCCTTTAGCCCCTTCTTCCCACGAGATAAGGTGAAATCCTCAAAATAGGTCAACCCAGTGCCTGGAAAAATGGAATGGGATAGGTGAGCGGGAAACAAGATGAAAAAGTGTTGTTGTGGCAAGAGCAAAGGATGGATTTTCATAAACCCCCCCCGCTAGTGGCAAACCAAAACCTACAGACACAGGCTTACTTGGGCATCCTGTCAATCCTCCCAGACATGGTCAAGTGGGAAAGTGTAAGATCCAAGCATTTGTTAGAAACAAAAGGAATCAAATGCACATATTCAAGGGATTTGATGATCAAAGTGACACATACCATGATACCCGTACTAATTACCTCATGGAGCAAGAACCATCTCATACACAAGACCAAGCCGATGGTGATGGATGTTGTTGTTTCTGACAAGATAAAGGTGCTGGAAGAAAGAAAAGGTGGGCCCTCCAGGGCCATGCTAAAGTCAATCCTGCTCTCGATACTCCATGTCTAGGACCTGTGGGCCTCGAGACGTGATCTCCTAGTTATCCCTAAAATTGGGGGATAAAAGGCCATACCCTCAATGCATCTTAAATTCACATGAAGTTGTAGTCCTATCATGCACCCTAGTCCTACTTTCATTATGGGTAGGTAACCTTGAACCCATCAGTTGACACTTCCTCATTGGTTGCTGACTGGGGGGTTTCCCTTGTGTTTGATGGCAAGGAATCTATTCACACATTGGGATTCATGTAGTGTATTGGATGCCATTAGCCTTATTGGTGGTTTCCTCTCCTTTGTCGACAATCTTCCTTATTGGCTATTATTTAGAGGGTCTCTTTCATACACTACTTGCATCTGGTGCATGTGAGAGACGCACAAGGTCATTGGTTCATGAACATCCTATTCATATGAGATACTCCTAATCATCAAGCTATTTCTTTGTACCTCGTGTTGACTGATGAGATATTTCCTAATTCTCTACTTTCAGTGGGTCTCCTTCCATCGACTTCAACTCATCTATTCTGGAAATGAGACCTAGAGTCTTATTAGTAATTAGAGGATTGCAATCATCAGTGGTAGGTTCTCCCGCCATCGAAAATTGGGAATACATCAATGTCTCCTGATCGATCGATTCTTCAAGTGTTCGACCTCAACACCCTTATTCACACTTGTAAGAATGTACTCAGTGCCTTGATACCTACTTTCATTGTAGGTAGGTTGTCTCGTGTTTGTTAAAGATATACCTTAATGAATGGTAATGAAACAAAGTCTCATTGTGTTTGACATCAACTCCTTTATTCACATGATGTAGACTTGCACCTTCGACGGATAGTGTAGAAGACCTCCAGCTTGCATTAACAACATTCCTAATATGTTGTTGTCTGTCATTAGACCAATACCTATATGACTTCAATGATCATGGGAGATCAGATTGTACTCTATTGTATATGGATATCTTCATATTGATTTTGAGACTGGATTCCACTGTGCCTTGTTCGTTACTATGACAACCTATGGCACTTTGCTATTCATGGCCATGAGAAACTATATGATATATTTCCACATGGATCTGCAGTGTAATTCAGATTGGCAGCCATGTGTACAACGTCATTATGGATTGTAATATTCTCATGAGTAACAAGCACTTCCAACTAAGTCTCCATTACTCCACTTATAATGTATTTCGGCCATCGCAGACACTCCTCTGACCTCACACATTAGGGGGAATCTGTTACATCAAATTTTTCCTCACCCCATGGAAATGGCTTGGATGGTCTTTCCATTTCCCTATATAGACTTGAAGTCCCCTTTTGTACCTTCCAAAGCCAAAAAGAACATTTTTCCACATATGTATGCCCTATCAATTAAACAACAAGTGTATACACAGGTTTCTCCACTACAGATCGTGTACATCAAGTTTGGTTCTCAAAATTAAAAATTATGTGGGGTTTCCATGCCATGTCATGAGATCCATGATCCTTGACCTTCCATTTACTGGAAATGCTCTGAATCAACCCTTTAGTTCCATTTGAAGGCTATAAATTGAGCCTTGTCCAAGCCTTGAAAAAGGGAGAACAATTCAACTTTGAGAGAAAAGGCACTCTGGAGAAATTTCACTTCATATTGAGTATGCATCCCTTTATCCTTGAAAGTTTGAACTCCTTGTTCAACCCCCAAGCTCTTCCTTCTTTGTGATGGAGAACCTCATTGTCTCCTTTATATGATCTTTCCTTTGGTGGAGGATTGAAGTGGTGGAGGCTCAGCTGAAGGAACTTAGTTTCTCGGTTTCGATGTGTGCCGTTACAGAAGTTTGTCACCTATATACTTCTGCTGATTATTTTAATGGAAATACTTTTTTCTCATCCAATTGATATCTTGCAAATATTTGAATTATTATTCCATGGGAATATTTTTCATCTATGTTAATGGATTATGCTAATCTATATGTTAACCTTATATATTATCACCATATTCTTTTGTATATTGGTTGTTGAGGACAAGTTGCAGGTATAAATCTTTGAGTTGTGTGTTCAACAATCATCTTCATCGAACGTCCAGACGAGGTAGGTTCTTAGCCTTGTATTGTTAGCATTTCATTTATAACATACTTGGGATTAGAGTTGATTTATGTATGTTGTGGTTTACCCCATGCCATAGAGATATTTTCCTCACAAAAATGATTTGCATTGCCTTGCCTTGTCATGCCATGCATTTCCTTCCCTTGTCATGCCATGCATTTCCTTTCCTTGTCATGCCATGCATTTCCTTTCCTTTCCATGCCATGCCTTGCCTTGCCATGCCATGCCTTGCTATCGTATGATATTCCTTTCGATGCCATGCCTCTCCATACCATGCCTTGCATTCACTTGCCATGGCTTGTCTTTCCATACCATTCCTTTCCATATCATGCCATGCCATATCATGCCTTGCATTTACATTCCTTTCCATGCCATACCTTGCATTGCCTTGCCTTGCCATGCCATGCATTTCCTTGCCTTGCCATGCCATGTTGTGCCTTGTGTTTGCATGCCTTGGCTTGTCATGACATGCCATGCTATCATGTGGTATGCCTTTCCATGCCATGCCTCTCCATACCATGCCTTGCAATGCCATGCCTTTCATTCACTTTCCATGCCTTGTATTTCCATTCCATGCCTT
Source organism: Picea glauca (assembly GCA_000966675.3). Lineage (NCBI taxonomy): Eukaryota > Viridiplantae > Streptophyta > Pinopsida > Pinales > Pinaceae > Picea > Picea glauca. The sequence continues at coordinate 26,754 of JZKD02S1092788.1, forward strand.
TCCACATCATGCCTTGCCTTGCCATGCATTTCCTTTCCTCGCCATGCCATGCCATGCCATTTCTTGCCTTTGCATGCCATGCCTTGGCTTTCCATGCCATCTCATGCTTTTCTATGGTATGGTATGTCTTTCCATACCATGCCTTGCATTCACTTGCCATGCCTTGTCTTTCCATAACATGTTTTTCCATGCCATGACTTTCCTTTCCATGCCATATCATGCAATGCCATGCCATATCATTCCATGCCATGCCATACCTTGCTATGGTATGGTATGCCTTTCCATGCCATGCCTTTCCATACCATGCCTTGCAATGCCATGACTTGCATTCACTTGCCATGCCTTGTCTTTCCATACCATGCCTTTCCATACCATGCCATGTCTTTCCATGACTTGCTTTTCCATGCCATACTTTCTTTTCCATACCATGCCTTGCCATGCCATGCCATGCCATACCATGTCTTTCCATACCATGTCTTTCCATACCATGCCTTTCCATACCATGCATTGGCTTTCCATTCCATGCCTTTCCATGCCATTCCTTTCCCTGCCCTGCCCTGCCATGCCATGCCATGCCTTGCATTGCCTTGCCATGCCATGCCTTGACTTTGCATGCCTTGCCATGCCATGCCTTACATTTCCTTGCCCTGCTCTCCCATGGTATGGTATGCCTTGTCTTGCCTTAGTATAGTATGGTATGCCTTGCCTTGGCATGGTATCGTATGGTATGCCTTGCCTTGCCATGCCATGCCATGTTATGGTATGGTATTTCTTTCCATGCCATGCCTTCCCATACCATGCCTTTGCATTCACTTGCAATGCCTTGTCTTTCCATACCATGTTTTTCCATGAATTTCCTTGCCATAACATACCATGCCTTTCTATGTCTTTCCATGCCATGCCTTTCCATGCCATACCGTGCCTCGGGAGCGGATGGACAATGTGGTCACCTAGTCCATACCTAAACAAGCTTGTAGCATCTCACGGAACTAAAAAATGTTGCTCCATTAGGTTTTTATCCCCCAATGAGGTATTGGCCAAGAGTTCCTGAAATGGTTTGGGATGCAACTTGCAACTGGGAATATAACAAAAATTGAGACTTGGATTGAGGAACTGTCATCTCCTATAATGTTCCTGACTTGTCTAGTCTAGGAAACATTGCTAATGTGTGTGTAGGATCAATTGTTTACATTATGTAAATGGTCATACAAATAATAAATGCGATAAAGGACTGCAAAGTTTATATTATGATATATCTGTAGATTACAAAAGGCTTAATGAGGCTGAATAAAATGACAACACTCGGCTAGATCAAAAGACAAAAGGATCTTAGTCGGAATACAAATAAGAAACTAAAAGATAATACCTGGAATATGTGAGCACTGCGGGATCAATGGAGGTGTTGGAACTATGGCAGATCATACGGTAACTCCTGGAAGTCTGGGAAGTTCGCCCTGGGAGCTATACCTCTCAGAATGGCCTGGAAACTTTCCCAAATGATGCGCTCTACTCTAGTCCTTAGTACTGGTAACTGTCGGACCCCTCTGTTGGTGGGTTTGGACCCTGGATGGATCCCCCTGGGGGAATGCGCCCCTCTTTCTCTGGAAAAATGTGTCCTAGTGATTCCATTGTCGAAATCAGATGAGATATGTCTCAAAATGACCATCTTGGTCTATTGGGAAATGGGTCGGAAGGGTTTCCCTGAATCTGACCTAATGCTCGCTTGGGAACCCCGAATGTATCTGCCAAATGTGTCGCACATCCAAGTCTTGAAAATATGCCCCATTTGATTCCTCCATCGGAATCTGATGAGGAACCAGGAAAAAGATGCGCCTTGCCTTCCTCTCAAATGGGTCGGAGGGAAATCCCTGAATTCTCCCTGGATGGGACAAGTCGATTCCCTAAACCCCCTCAAGAGCTGCGCCCTCACCCTGGATCAGTGCGCCCTTGCTGCTGAACTTTGCGTAACTGCTGCTGAAGAATGGTGGAAGACCTGTGTGATCTTCCCGGTGACTAGGGTGTGTCTCTCAACACTAAAATCAACCAACTGGTGTCTTCCTCCTGGAATCCATTGAACCATCTCTCATGAGATGCAGCTCTCTCCTCAATGAAAAGTCATAATCTGCATAATGATGAATTAGGTCCCTGACCCTTCCTTTATATATTTCCTAAACCCTAAATCACTGCTGAAACCCTAATTCACTATTGACTTCTATTTTTAGCTCATAATGACTTAAAAGCTCTTTTAACCCTTTTTAGCTCAATGTCACTTTCTGAATATAACACTTGTGACTGGAGTGACCTCTAGTAACCATGTTTACCCATTTTCTGGCCCTAGCTATAGTCTAACGGGGCGGTTTAGACCATTAATCCTCCTCTCTGGAACACCTATTTGGAAAGGGAGATAACAGTACTCCCTTCCTGAAATTGCTTGTCCTCAAGCAATACCAGTCCAGGGTGCTACAACACCTGCTCACTCTCCCAAGTAGTTTCCTCTACTGGAATCCCTCTCCATCTGATCAAACACTTTTTGATGACTATGCTCCTCAGTTTCTTCTCCCGGAATTCCAAAACCTCCTTCAGAACTAACTCCAATTGTACATCCTCATCCAATGGGGGAAGCTCCTCTGATGTGCTAATGAATTGTCCCACTGCCTTTTTGAGGCAAGATACGTGGAACACATTATGAATATTGCTCCCCTCTGGAAGCTCTAGCTCGTAAGAAACCTCGCCTACTCGGTGCATGATCCTATAAGGGCCATAAAATCTAGGTTCTAGCTTCTTAGCCCCACTCTTCTTCAAAGATGATTGTCTGTAAGGTTGGAGTCTCAAGAAAACCAAATCTCCAACCTCAAAGTTGTGCTCTATCCTGTGCCTGTCCGCACTTATCTTCTATCAGTTCTGCATCGTCTGCAGGTTCTCTTTCAAAAACTTGAGAATCTCCTGACTCTCTATGATCCAATCCTTGGCCTTGGGAGCTCCTCTCTCCCCGAAGACCAAGTCTACCAAAGTGGGAGCATCGTATCCATACAATGCTTGGAAGGGTATCATACCAATGGACATGTGGAAGGTGGTATTGTAGCAATGCTCTCTTAAATGTAGCCACTTTATCCACGTTCTCTATTGTCCACCTACATAGTTCCTTAAATACCCTTCAACCCACTTGTTGACAATCTTGGTCTGCCCATATGTCTGAGGGTGATAGTTGGTGCTGGGTGTCAACTCTATCCCCACCAACCGAAACAACTCTCTCCAGAATGTCCCCATAAATCGATTGTCCCTGTCACTGACGATGTTCCTCGGCAACCCATGAAGTCTGAAGACCTCCTTGAAGAAAAGCTTGGCTACCTGAACTGTGTTGTACTCTATCGGTATGGCATAAAAGTGAGCAAACTTGGTCAATCTATTGACCACTACATAGATACAGTCCTTACCCTGGACCTTGGGTAGACCTGTGATGAAGTTCATAGATATACTCTCCCATTTCTGCTCTGGAATGGGGAGTGGCTGAAGTAGCCCTGCTAGAAGAGCATGCTCTGACTTGTTCTACTGGCAAGTCACACACTCACTAACATGTCTCATAACATCCTGTTTGAGGCCCTTCCATGAGAACCTCTCCCTGATCTATCTATAGGTTTTGAAAAACCCCTGATGGCCTGCTTGAGGTGAATCATGAACTGGTCTGAGAATCTTCTTCTTTAGCCCTGAATCTGGCACCAAGTAGACTCTATCCTTGTAAAATATGACATCGTCAATGACCCTATATCGATCATCCTATATCTTCCCATCCATCACCTCACAAGCGAACTTGTTCTTGGAATATTCCACTAACAAGTGGGATTTCCAATCTACTGAAATCTCCATCAAAGAACATGTCACAGGTCTCCTCGATAGTGCATCGGCCACAATGTTCTTCTTCCCCTTGACATACTCTATGTAAAAGTCAAATGCCTATACCTTCGTCACCCATTTCTATTGGTGCTCACTGAGGTCCTTCTGCTCAAGGAAGTACTTCAAGTTGTTGTCAGCGGTCTTGACCACGAATTTGTTGCCCACCAAATATTGTTTGAATTTGGTCAAGGCATGCATGATTGCCAACATTTCCTTGTCATAAATGGAGTACAACCTCTCGGGCTGACTAAGCTTCCGCCTCTCGAATACAATGGGGTGTCCTCCCTGCATCAAAACTGCCCCGATACCTTCGTTGGATGCGTCACACTCTAGTACAATTGGCAAGGTGAAGTTTAGTAATGCCAACACTGGACAAGTGCCCATGACTTCCTTCATGTGATCAAAGGATTTTTCTGATTTATCGGTCCATATGAAGGCCCCATGCTTGGTAAGATCTGTCAGTGATGCTCCAAGCTGAGAAAAACCCCAGACAAACCGCCTGTCACGTTCCTGGGCGTCGGCCAATCCAGAATGGCCCTGATATTCTTCTGGTGCACCTGTACCCCCTGTGCACTGATGATGTGGCCCAAGTAAAGCAGCTCTGTCATACCGAACTCACACTTGGACTCTTTGGCGTATAATGACTGTTCCTCCATGATGCTCAATACCTCATCCAGGTGCCTCATATACTCTTGCCATGACCGGCTATAGATCAAGATTTCGTCGAAGAAAACCAAGACCGATTTCCTTAACCGATCCCTGAATATATGGTTCATGCAAGACTAGAATGTAGAGGGTGCATTGGTTAGCCCAAATGGCATAACCAAGAACTCTAAATGTCCAAAGTGACATCGAAATGTCGTCTTCTCTATGTCCTGCTCTCAGATGTTGATTTGATGATATCCAGAGCGTAGATCAATATTTGAGAAGAAAACTACCCCATGCAGTTTATCCATCAACTTGTCAATGTGTGGGATAGGGTATCGGTTCTTGATGGTCTTCTTGTTCAAGGTTTGGTAATCAATGCACATCCTCATGGTGCCATCCTTCTTCAGAACTAAGACAACTGAAGAAGCAAATGGACTGCTGCTCGGTCTGATGTGTCCCATCGCTAACAATTCCTCGATTGCCTTCTCTATATCATCCTTGAACCTCCTAGGATGACGATAGGGGGGGGGTGATCATGGGTTTGTCCCCCTCCTCCAACTCAATGGTGTGCTCAAACCCCCTATTAGGTGATCTCCCTGGTGGAATCACCTCAAAGACCTGTTGATGTCGTCCCAATAAATTCTTGATATTTGTATGGTATTGTTGTCGACCCTTCTGAGTAGTGATCAAACATACTGCGGAATATGCTACCTCCCCATGTCTGAATATACTCTCCATCCTCTTGGATAAAACTATCTTGGGTGCTCCTGTCGAAATACCTCTTAGATCAAACTTCTTCCCATCCTGGTCTCTGAATCCCATCTCCAAGGTTTGGTATTTGGTGGTGATTTTTCCCAAGGTAATCATCCACTGAACTCCTAACACCACATCTGTGTCAGATAGGTCAACCACATAAAATGTGTCTCTCATTGTGTAGTTTCCTAACTTTATCTCTAAGTTTGGAACTTTGTCTAGACACTCCACTATGTGGCCATCTGCTACCGCAACATCAAACCCCTCAAACTCCTCTGTCTGAAGTACCCATCTCGATACTAGTGAAGCATCGATGAAGTTGTGGGTGGCCCCACCATCTATCAGGGAGATTTCCCATTGTCCTTGAATAGTCCCTCTGATACGGAGGGTATCATACCTGGGAACACCAGAAAGGGTCACTATGACTCCTCCCTTTGCTGGTTTCCTCTTGTTAGCATGCTCTAGCAACTATGGGACTACTGGAGGATGGCCTCTTGCCAGTGTCGGTGGTCTACGGGTATGCTGCTCCTCTGCATGTGCTGACTCCTCCTCTAAGCTAGTGGATCCATTGTCCTGCTCCTCCTCCTCACTGTCCACGCTGTCTGTTGCTACCTCAATATAATTAATCTCTCCCTTGCCCATGCACTTGTGGCCTGGGACCCAAGGATCTCTGCAGCTGAAGCAAAGCTTCTTCCTCATAAGCTCTCGCCTAGTCTCATCATCCAACTTATCCATGCCCTTCCATTCTCTCTGGAATGGCTTCCTGTCTTGATCCCTCTAGGGCACAAATGGTTTGGAGAAGGTTTTAGTCTTTAGCACTGAGTCTACCAGATCTCGAGTGCGAAGGATGGCATCCTGCAAAGTGGGAGGCCTGTATGCCTTCACCCATCCTCTCAAAGGCTCTGTGATTCCTTCTATGAATAACTTGATCAGCCTGGGCTCTGATATATTTGTCACTACCACGAATACCCGTTGAAACTCTATGATGAACACCTCTGTTGTGCCAGTTTGTATCAACTAGGCTATATCCCTGAAGTGTATCTCGGGATCCCTCCTATCAAACCTGTCCATGAGCCTATCTATAAACTCCCTATAGGAGGTGATGCAACTGTGACCCAATGTCACCAGTCCATGATACCACCACTCGTGTGCCTCACCCTCCAAGTGTAAGGTTGAGAAACAGATGGCCTCTGTCTCGGTCATCTGGTTGAGCTTATAGTACATGTCTAGCTTTTGTACCCAAGCTCTGGTGGTGCATTTGGACGATCCGTTGAAAGAAGGGATGGTGAGTTTCCAAACTTTTTGGATGAAATCAAGGTTATGCCCCTGCTGTTGTTGCGGTCCTCCTCTCTGGGGATCTTTGGGGCGGTTCCTAAGTCTGAGTCCCTAGTACTCGACTAAGGTCATGTCCTGATGGAAGTCACAACCCAATGCTGCGCACTCCCTCCTATACTCTGCAATGTCCTTTGCATGAGTGGGCGGCCTCTGTGCTATCAGCAGTTGTGCTGCTACTGGGGGTGCTCTTTGGAAATTGGGAAACAAGGGTCTGGGAATCATGCTTGCAGAGGTGTATGTGCGAGTGGGTGACTGGGGTCTACTACCTGCTCCTGAGTTCTCCTATGCTGTATGTGGGGCTTGTGTGCCTAGAATGCCCACTGTAGCCAATCTATCCACCATCTATGCCAAGGACTGAGACATGGTCCGCTGACTGACTAGCATATCGCTTATAACCTGCATGAAAGCTGCCTCTGGTTCCATGGGAGCCTTGACACTAGCCTCTGGTCGCTCATATCTATCTCCTAGCATTCTTTCTGCCTCGCACTTAGCCTCATGCTCTTCCCTTCTCTCTGCTTCTCTATGCGTCTCTTCCTCTTCCTTTGAGCTAGGAGAAAAAGGAGGAAATTCAGGCCTATTCCTTCTTTCCTTATGCCTGTTGTAAGTGACATATTTGTCACCTACGTGTTCACAGCCCTCTGGTTCTTCTATTGCACTCATCATCTTTAGTCACAAGCTGACAAGACTAAAGCTCTGATACCACTGTAATGTTCCTAACTTGGCTAGTCTAGGAAATGTTGCTAATGTGTGTGTAGGATCAATTGTTTACAACATATAAATGGTCATAAAAATAATAAATGCGACAAAGGACTGCAAAGTTTATATTATGATATCTCTGCGGATCACAAAAGGATGAATAAAATGACAACACTCGGCTAGATCAAAAGACAAAAGGATCTTAGCCGGAATACAAATAAGTAACTAAAATATAATACCCGGAATATGTGAGCACTGTGGGATCAATGGAGGCGCTGGAACTATGGTAGCTCGTACGGTAACTGCTGGAAGTCTGGGAAGTTCGTCCTGGGAGCTATACCTCTCAGAATGGCCTGGAAACTATCCCAAATGATGCGCTCTGCTCTAGTCCTCGGTACTGGTAACTGTCGGACCCCTCTGCTAGTGGGTTTGGACCCCAGATGGATCTCCCTAGGGGAATGTGCCCTCTTTCTCTGGAAAAATGCATCCTAGTGATTCCACCGTTGGAATCAGATGAGATGTGTCTCAAAATGACCGCCTTGGTCTATTGGGAAATGGGTCGGAAGGGTTTCCCTAAATCTAACCTGATGCTCGCTCGGGAACCTCGAATGTATCCGCCAAATGTGCCGCACGTCCAAGTCTGGAAAATGCGCCCTAGTTGATTCCTCCATCGAAATATGATGAGGAACCAGGAAAAAGATGTGCCTTGCCTTCCTCTCAAATGGGTCGGAGGGAAATCCCTGAATTCTCCCTAGATGGGACAAGTCGATTCCCTAAACCCCCTAAGGAGCTACGCCCTCACCCTGGATCAGTGCGCCCTTGATGATGAACTCTGCGTAACTGCTGCTGAAGAATGATGGAAGACCTGTGTGATATTCCCAGTGACTAGGGTGTGTCTCTCAACACCGAAATCAGCCAACTGGTGTCTTCCTCCTGGAATCCACTGAACTATCTCTCCTGAGATGCGCATCTCTCCTCAATGACAAGTCGTAATCTGCATAATGATGAATTAGGTCGCTGACCCTTCCTTTATAGATTTCCTAAACCCTAAATTACTACTGAAACCCTAATTCACTGTTGACTTCTATTTTTAGCTCATAATGACTTAAAAGCACTTTTAACTCTTTTTAGCTCAATGCCACTTTCTGAATATAACACCTGTGATTGGAGTGACCTCTAGTAACCCTGTTTACACCTTTTCTGGCCCTGGCTATAGTCTAACAGGGCGGTTTAGACCATTAATCCTCCTCTCTGGAGCTCCTATCTGGAAAGGAACATTACATCTCCATTGGATTCCTGGCATAGTATTTCAGCTACAACACCCCTCACTCCCGAATTCCATGCCTGGGAGGTTGATTTATTCATTGATTTCAAGAACTAGGGCTTCTCCTAGTAAGAAACAATCCAACATTTGGATTAAGGGGTCCAATTTATGAAACTGTCCCTCGAGAGCTGATGGACAATGTGATCACCTAGTCCATGCCTAAACAAGCTTATAACATCTCACGGAACTCAAAAATGTTGCTCCATTGTGTTTTTATCCACCCAAGGAGGTATTGGCCAAGAGTCCCCGAAATGGCTTGGGACGTGGCTTGAAACTGTGCATATAATGAAAAACTAGACTCGTATTGAGGAACTGTCAAATGC
>JZKD02S1092789.1:34521-62269 GCA_000966675.3 Picea glauca
CTCTGTTTTGTCTCGCAAACAGGTGCTTCAGCAGTGGTTCTTGTGACTATCTTGGGCATCAATCTGTGGAAGGGTTTCTCCTTGATTTGGCCTTATCCTTCAACCTTCCTTTATCTAGATTGACTTAGGGACGTCTCCCTTGGACTTGCCCTCCTAAATAGAAAGAGCTCCCCATCGAGGTGACAGTGGGTGGGGAAGCTCCTGTTACGCCGGTTTCAAAGCCCTTGGCCCTTTCCTACAAACCGTGCGATAACAGGAAGAAATCTCCAAGATGTGAAGAATAACACCAGAGGCCGTGGTGCGGTATAAAGACATCGCTAATTTCCAGGCCACATGACATACAGTGTGGATACAAGCGAGGAAGGATCCTGATAAACAGTGGCTACATGTGCGCTACTGTGTCACAGAGGGTGACATCGACATGGTCATCAGCAAATGGGACGATGAATGGAAGACTCCCGTCCTTACCTAGGAATTGTCGGAAAGAACAACAGAAGAAGAGGCAGGGCAGGGGGAGACCCAACCAAAGGAAATTCAAGTGCCCAAGAGACGAAGAATGGGCCAAGGAAAATTAACACTAATAGAAGAAGGGCCAACGAAGACATGGACCTAGAATGGAAAGAAGGATAAGTCATAGTCGGCCAAGGAGTAGCATCAACAAGTTGAGCCCACGCAAGATACCACAACAATTCCCAACCCACAAAAACTAGGGACAAACGAGAGGCCAGCCACGCAAATAGGAGGTGCGCACAAGAATTCAAAAGCCCAAAGAACACTGCCATAGTATACGATCACGAATGATGAGGGAGAGATGATAGCCCGAATGGTCCAGGATTTTCTATCCGAGTATTTTAACCATGCTCTACACCATAGAGATAGAATTCAAAAGGACCTAGAAGACATATGACAGCTCCTCAAGAAAATTGGGGAAGTACAGACAACAAGCAATAGCAGGGGACCAAAACCATCAACACCTCAGATAGAGGAAAGAGTTAAAGAAGAAGAACGATATCCAATCCACTCACTACCGCACCTGAACACAACATTCCATATCACACCCAGTATGCTACGAATGGACGAGATTGTGGGGCAGACACCCTTGAAGGACTTAAGCCAAATCCAATTGGTGTTGACATGGATGCCGACCAAGGCACTCCACAAGTTGTAGGTTAGCATAAACCATGAGGTAGAGTCTCATGAACACAAAGACTTAGTCGAATTGCAGAAGGAAACAGAGAAATAGGATGCGATGGAAATAGTCTACGAGGAGGCTAAATCTGAGACCCAGGAGGAAAGGGAGCGCATAAAAGGACTCAAGAAGAAAGTGGCAGGAACTTATGAGAAAATTCCACAGGCCGTGCGGAGGGATGAAATTACAGCAACAGAAAAGATTGATCAGATTGTGTAGCCAATTGATCAATATTAGAAGGAGATCAAGAATCTATGGGAGAAACTTACACCAAGCACACCACCAGCAGTAAAGGAGCAAAGGAAGCAGGAAGTAACAATGCAGCTGCAGGAGATAGAGCAATAGGGCAGCACAGTAGCTGACTTGTTCGATAAAGTAGTGCAACTTTGGACTAGATTAGAGGAGGATCATTAGGTCCAAAAGTGGGACAAGGAAGAAGAAAGGATCAACGCAGCGATCAAAGAACTCAAGAAGAGGCAGAAGACAATGCTAGTTATATAACACGTCAAAGGGACACAGGACATGAAGAGATTGCAGGCAGAGCTAATTACTATGCAAACCCAGAAATAGGAGCGATAGGCTCAAATGGAACTGTTGCAAGAGCAGGTAGCAGAAGTCCTGGCACAGGCAGAAGAAGCCAAGACATAAATAGCATAGACCCAAGCAGAGTGTGTGGAATTGATGAACGACGAAATTGCAGTCCAGACGATGGACACACTCAAGGAGAAGACTGTGCAAGCACAGACACAGGCAACGGAGCTCAAGGAAAAGCTCCAAGTGATCACCAAGGAGATCGAGGGAGAACAAAAAGGTTAGGTGGCTCGGGACGAGCCACATGTCCATGTTGGGGGCCTATTGGAGGCAAGCCAAAGGTCGAGGCAGAAAAGCAAGGTGTTTTTGGGAAAGAAAGCATGCACAAGGAAAGTGGTAGCTGGAAGGAAACACAGCACGCGCGCATGCAAGGAAAGCAACAGCTGGAAGGAAGAACAACATGCATGCATGGGAGGAAGACCTAACGACAGTAGGGTTAGGGTTTTGGGTAATGCATTGTAATGGCTGAAGAGCCAAAAACGTATAAATATAGATACTTAGGTATCATAGAGGTTTGGACTATCAGGGGTTTTGTTATTATTGTTCAGAGGTTACGAAGATCAGTCGATATTGTAGCAAATTGATATGTAATATTTTGTTGTATGACCTATTTTGTATAAGATGTTGAGCTACAGGGAAAATGAGGGAGGGTAGAGCTTGAGGGTTAGATCGCAGGCTAGGGAGCTTGGTGCGATCTAGTCCGCATCATATAGATCTTACCTCACTGTGGAGGATTGTAAAGCGTGTGGCACTGTAGATGTAGAAATACCATAATAAAAGAGCCAAGAGCCAAATCTTTGTGGACGTAGCCCAGGAGGGGGTGAACCATGGTAACATCTATGTTGTGTGATGAATGTATGTTTATCTTTATCATCTTTTCAATAACTATTGTTATGCTTAATGCATGAGTTGTTATATTTTCTGCATATTCACAAATGACAATATATTGTAGTTACAGTTATAATAATGGGTCAGTATTCAGCTCCCTTATATCGCACTCAATCCTAGGTTGTAAACACATGAGTCTTACAGCCACCCATTAAAGCTATCTCGAGTGAGACTGTGCAACACATTCTATGTTATGTGTTTCCTTTTCATTTACTAGGAGGGATGATAGTTTTAGAGGCTTTGTTGGAAACCCGACAAACATGAACCTTGGGTCAATAAACTCAGACAGTGGGTAGAAGAAGGAATTAAACCAACAATGGGTCTCATCACAAGCCAGCCTTCTTATTTCCATGAAAGTTCTTGTGGGTAACATTGACACCACTGGTTACCATGCCAGGGCAGTGTCCCCTGATTAGCTTCTTGAAGAAAAGGAAATAAAGAATAAAGAATAAAAGGCATGAATGGGCTTGGAAACATTTGCATCTAGGATAGGTGCAACTCGCCTTCTACAAAGGCACCCACAGGTAATCCCTGCATTTCCCTGCTTTCACTGCACCCCTTGTCAGGACATCCCTTATCCACCTCACCCATTCACATGACTTGGATGTAATCTCTTCTGGAAACATCCCTTTTCCAGTGGATACTAGCCCAATAAGACGCCCTGTCACTTCCCACAAACTTGTATTGTAGATTTGTATAATGTCTTTGAGCACTTGACTGGGGTAAAATGGGTTTTATGCACATGTTTAATAATATTGAAGATGCGATGTGATTCACACTACTATGATCCCTGTGACTTATGAACCCATGGAGGGCGTAGTTGATGTGCAGGATCATGCCTGACGAATAGGTACCACATTTGATAGGTACACATGGGGAGATAATTAGTTCAGACCTCCATGGGGCTGAAGAGCCCACCAGAAGGATGTTGAGACCCCATCAGGGGGTAGAGACAGGATAGAGGGTTTTGCACCAGAGAAGAGGAGGCGTTCCATAGAGGCACCCTGGCAGAGCCTTACCCAGGGGGGGTTGTGCCCTCTTCATTTGAACGTTGGCCTTGGAAGGCCCAGGATGTCACCCAAGAGGCTCATGACGTCATCCAGCTTTATGGACGTTTTGGGAGACAGTCATGGAAGTTTGGCACGTGTGGCAGGATGGAGAAGCCCAAGGAGGGCTAACATTTTGCTCCAGGAGGCTACATTTTCCCTAGAAATGGATAACGTCACCCTAGAAAAGGGATGACGTCTCACCTTTTGCTTGATTAGGGTTTAATTTAAGACATTTAATGTAAAACAATATTATTGTGTATTTTGGCCTTGTCAGCATTTTGATGACCTAATTTTTAATAAAGGTCATTTGTATGCTATATATTGAGGGCTTTTACCTTCATATTTTCATCACCTTTCACTCACACATTAGTGAGGTCTGAAATTTGCACCCTATTCTAGGGTTTTGGCTGAAATTTTGAGGCACACTTGTTGAAGGAAGACTTTTCTTCACATATTTTGGCATTTCTTCTTGGTGGAAGGTTTACAACTAGGGTTTGCTACTTGAATGAATGGTTTATGTAAGTGAATTTCTGCAACACCTCTTGATTGAATGGTTATAGTATTATTTACTTGCATTTGTTATTATAATTTGTTGCATTAAAACCCTAGGTGACAAGCACATGCTAAGGTTCTTGTCTCATGTCCCTACCAAGTTAAGAGCAATTTGATTTGCTGAAGTAAGATGGAGCCTTTCCATAGAAACACTCTATCCATACTCTTCTAAGCTAGCCATTTTTTCCTTGTTATTGAGATAAGAAGGAGGAAAACGCATCAAGGCCTAGGGTTTCTACACCTTGATGAGTTGTTTTCCCCTAGAGTTTGTTTGATGAAGCCTTGCCTTAGCAACACTTCACCTTCTAACTCTCTTGTATTTAGCCTTATAAACTCTTAATCAAGCTAGCCGATTTCATCTTTGCAACAAGCTAAAGAAGGAGGAGAAAGCACTGAGTCCTAGGGTTTCTACACCTTAGTGAGCCTTTCTCCCCTGGGGTTTCATTTTTGAGGCCTTGCCTTAGTAACACCTCAACATTTAACCCTCTCATCTTTGGCCTTATCATTATTACTTACTCCTTCAACCTTTGTAGCCTCTTTTGACTCCATATGCCCTAGCAACGCACTGATCCAAGACCTTTTGTATTGAGTACTTTGATCACAACAATTTCTAAACATTATTGAACAACCTCTAACTATTTCTAACCCTAACCTAAACTAATCTTACTAACCCTATTGCTGCTGTCATCTTTTTATGCTATAAACATCTCTATGCAGCATTTGTTTTATTTGTGAAGCAATTGAATGGTTGGCTAAAGCGTTGTTTATAAAGTGTTGATATTACATTGATTTCCATTAGCATTTATTGTGAAGTGGCATATTATGATCATTGCCATTGTATAAACATTGATTTACTTCATCAATATTATTGCTCAATTGCTTATTTGTAGAAATTCATTGATTATATGAACTTTGAAGTACTAACCAACAAGTAAGCTTGCATATGTATAGTTTCTTTGTTGCTTTGTTCTTGAGTAGGTACACTTCTTGGTTACTACTTCCAGTTATCTTTTATCTTTATTTTCTATTAAGCCAGGATTTCTGATCGGTGGTGACTTGTGAGGGAGAATAATTAGCCATAAGCATTTTGCCTTCTCAAAATCCTAGGTCACCGGGGATGTTTCCCCTGGGCCTTACCTCCCTAAACAGAAAGAGCCATCCCATTGAGGTGACAGTGGTGGGATTGGTTCAGTTATGCTAGTTTGACCTCCTTTCATCTATCTTTTACCTTAACTACAAACTCTGTGATAACATTTTGGCGTCGTTTCCAAGGAATACTGAGTCAATTCTCCTCAAGACGACACTTTTCGGTAAGCCTTGCCTCAAGAGTCTTTATCTTACAAGCTTACCTGGTGACTCCACTTAGGGTGCTTTCCCTTATCTTTTGATAATTTCAAGAAAATTATCTGGTGACTCCACTAACCTTTTCCTAGGTGCCACCTTACTCTCAACTCTGTGATATTTCCAAGTTATGGGATCATGGATTCCTGGGAACGACTGTATCCAACTATTGATTTCAAAATTCTTCAAGGATACCTGATTGGTTTTGATACAAAATGGTCAAACAACCTTCCAAGATTTTTAGGGCTCCCAACTCCTCACATTGTAAATTTTTTGGAGTATATGAGCGAGATAGAATTGGGAGGGGAGGATGTTCTGATAAAATTATTCATACTCTCTCTGCCATCCTTTTTGCAAGATTGGTTTAAGGGTTGTTGCGAATATAGGGGTATATCATCTTTCGTACACCTCATCAGTAGGTTTATTGACTTTACCAAACCACATTGCCAAACGTATGAAGATGCCCTTCAAAATATCACAATAGATTTGGAAGAAAAAGGATTCACCGCTGAGATTGTGGAAGATCTCAGGGATGTGTATCATGATCAACACCAAGAACCTTGTGACATGAAAGAAGAGATTTATGAAGAAAATTGTGAACCCCTTGAAGAGGAGGAGGATTTCTCCTATGATTCAATAGAATGCAGTGAAACTAGAGAAGTGAATTATGAGGATGAAACACTGGTGATCGCTCCTCCATTTGACGAAGCTCTCCAAGATCCTATTGCTCATGCACAAGAAGAAGTAAGCAAGGTGAGTTACTTCCCTTTCCAAATTTTTAAGGATTCTCTATCTTATGATGTGGAAAGTGGAGAAGTGTTGGATTTTCTAAACCCTTCATGTTATGATGAAAATGATGACTTTGTTGATAATATTAAGGAGTTCATACATGTCAAGAAGTGTAAATGGGATGTGATTGGATATGATGGGGATCCCATTTATGACATTGAGGGTCATTTCCAAAAGTTGCCTTTACCTTTATCACATGAAGTTAATAAGAATTTTGACATTTGGAAACAAGAACATGACATGATTACCAATTTTATTCAGACACCCAAGGATGACTTGATGATATGCTCTCCTAATAATTTCCGGTCATACCTTGAGGATTTTGATGACTATTCCTCTGAGCACATAGATTTATTCTATGAAGAAAGTTATCAACCATCATTCTACTCAGGTCTTGATAAAAGTGAGGAAGTTACTTCCCTGGAACAGGATACTTGTGATAAGATTTTCCACCTCCCTTTGATTACGTTACCTCGATATGTCACTGGAGGTATGGTTTGGAAACATGTCCCTTATCCCAAGTCTCCTGTAAGACAAAACCTCATTCTGGATTTTAGGGGAAAGTTGAGTACCTTAAGAAGAAGCTTATTATCACATTTTTCCAGCTTCCCCTTAAGGAATTATCAGTCATCCTTTCAGTTCTTGCTAATCCCTTCTCAGGCCTTAAGTTGTGAAGATGTCCAAGGTAGCTAGCTTTCATACTCCTCGAGTCTGTCCTTTAAACCTTTGAATTTTCATGATCTTTTTTTGAGATGGATTTAGCACTCTCCCGAGAGTATGTCTTGGCATCACTTTTTCCCTCCCACCCACCTCCATGAGCTAGACCTTGCAATTTCCATTGATATGATACATTTTCTAACTCATGTTATTTTTGTGCTTAACTTATCACTGTTTTGGTTTATGATGAAGCACAAAGGCAAGTATTGTGGGATATTGCTGGATTGGTTTCACTGGTCGTTTGACTACACCTAACATCCAACCAACATGTAAGTACAGGTAAGTAGGTAGGAATTTACATTCATTGTATTTACCATTTGCATTGCATGCTAGAATAGTATTCTTTCACATTTGTACATATGATTGCTTTTATTTCAGTATATATATATATGAGTTGGGGATGATATCACCACCCCAAATGATTATTGATAGTTGCTATTGAGATCAAGCAGGTTACAGGTTATTCCAAATATGTTGAGGTTCTCATGCGCTCTACGGTGAGCACATGTCCCCGAGTTGGAGCCAGATGTTATCCCCCACTTTTAAGGATAACTAGGAGATTATGTCTCATGGCCCACATATCCTAGACATGGAGTACCAAGAGTTAGATCAACTTGAGCATGGCCCTAGAAGGCCCATATTTTCTTCCTTTCAGCGCCTCCACTTTGTTAGTAGCAGTAGCATCCATCACCTTCGGCTTGGTCTTGTATCAGAGATGGTTCTTGCTCCATGAGGTGTCATGGTATGTGTCACTCTGATCCTCAAAACCTTTGAATATGTGCATTTAATTCCATTTGTTTTTAACAAATGCTTGGATCTTATACTTGTCCAATTGACCATGTCTGGGGGGAATGACAGGATGCCCCAGTAAGCTTGTGCACATAGGTTTTGGTTTGCCACTGGGGGATTTCTGAAAAGTCATCGTCTGCTCCCATCATATTACCACTTTTTCATCTTGCTTCCTGCTCATCCATCCCATTAAATTTGTCTAGGCATTGGGTTGGCCAATCATTTAAGGGTTGCACCTTGCCTTGTGAGAAGAAGGGGATAAAGGCCCAGAAGGTAAAAGCAATATGGAAAAATATAAATTGCCTAAAAATAAGACTTCGAGATGTTTCACCCAGGGATCCCTGAGAAAGTAGTAAAAATATTCTCAGCAAGAAATAAGAGGGAACGAATAAAAATAATAAAACAAGACCTAGTCAGAGGATAGGGAGTCTCATCACAAGCCAACCTATTAGGTCCATGGGTACCTAACAGTATGACACTACTAGCATCTGGTTACAATGCCAGGGTAGTGGCTCTTGGTTGCATGGCCAAGAGAAAGGGGGTCTCATCACGAGCCAACCTTCTCATTTCTGTGAAAGTGCTTGTGGGTAACATTGCCACCACTGGTTACCATGTCAAGGCAGTGTCCCCTGATTAGCTTCTTGAAGAAAAAGAAATAAAGAATAAAGAATAAAAGGCATGAATGGGCTTGGAAACATTTGCATCCAGGACAGCTGCAACTCACCTTCTACAAAGGCACCCATAGGTAAGCCCTACATTTCCCTACTTTCATTGCACCCCTTGTCAAGACATCCCTTATCCACCTCACCCATTTACATGACTTGGATGTAATTTCTTCTAAAATCATCCCTTTTCCAGTGGATATGTAGTGTCCCCCACTTGTTGATGAAGAGGTTTGGAAGACTTAGTGGTCTAGGTGTCCCCACTAGGCCATATCTCACACTGAGGGGAAAGGTCAACCAAACTAAGGTTATATTCTTAAGTTGACTTGATAAAAAGGTGAAAAAGAGTTAAAAGATAACTCCATGAAAAAATAGAAGAGATGGAGTTGGAGTTAGGGTTAACTCTAGGATTTAAGTTAACTCAACAGGAAAATAGAAGAAAAAGTATAAAGAGAAGGCTAGGGCACACTTCTTGGGCATTCTGGATTTTGGTATTTTTTTGTTATTTCTCTTGAGCATATAGTTTGAGGGCTTTGCTGTCACAAACCCTTGTGAGCAACTCAGTGGTGAAAGACCCACTCACCTTGTTCCAAGATTGGTCTCGGGGATGAAATACTCCACCCACACCATTCTACACTCATCACAGATCCACCTATTGATTTAGGAAAGTAGCAGGGCCGTACTGTTCAGGAATTTCCAGCAGGGGCACACCATCACTTGAAGAAGAGTTCGATCCAGCCAATCAGGAGAGCTTGGGGGTATTCCGGCACTTGTGTTCTATTTGCAGGTTCTCAGCCATCATTTTAGAGGTTTTCTTGAAGATTTATCACCATCAGATCTTCAACTACAGATTGGGACGGTCTTAAGGTAAGGAAGATGTCCTGTGATTCAGTATTTCTCAGATCTAGGGAGTTCTACCTAGAATCTGGACCTGAAACTTCTCCTACGGGGTTTCCACAACCCGATCTACCATTCTAGAGAGTTTCATAGGTTTTGGAGGTGTCCTTCATTCAGAACGACTTATTGAGATATTTAGGGCTTCAGGAGGGCGTAAACTGCATTAGGGTTTTAGCCATTGATGGAGGAGGATTGAGTATTTGGGCTTCAGACTTCTAGGAGGGGTTTCCTTGATCCTGATCTACATTTTGGTGGAGTTTGGCATGATTTGAGCATCTCCTTTAGCTAGGCCAAAATATTGGTCTCCTTCAGCTAGCAGGACGTACCAACAGCCCAGGGGGGGTTGAGCATTCACCTATTGTTGGCACCTTGGGTCTTCAAATTGTATTCATCCTTTGGAGGCATATTTTGTATTAGCAGGAGCATTTTGTAGCAACTCATATCTATTATCTATTGGAGCCATCTGAGGACTATTCCAGATCTGCTCTATATTTTATCTGGTTCATGCTTTTCATAATAAAGGTCAGATCTATGCTTGTGTTTCCCATATCTGAGTATTCTTGTGATATTGCATGTGTTGGATAGATCTTGTATGAACAACACTTAAATAACTAGAGCAAACCCTAAGGCCGAAACATCAATAGCCACATGCACAATAGATAATCAACAAACATAGCAGTGTTAGCTAGTGGTTTCAAGCAAAAAAATTGGCTTGGGATCATAACAATGGTATCAGAGCTTTGATACTCTCAGCCTATGAGGATTAGCGCATGCATCGGTACAGTGGTATATACATGGGAAGAAAGAAGAAACAGGCAAGTGAAACAAAGGCCGAAATGGAGGGT
Organism: Picea glauca; assembly: GCA_000966675.3. NCBI lineage: Eukaryota > Viridiplantae > Streptophyta > Pinopsida > Pinales > Pinaceae > Picea > Picea glauca. The sequence continues at coordinate 44,831 of JZKD02S1092789.1, forward strand.
TCAGGTGAGGAAGGTGAACCCCAGGGCTTGGCTTACTTGGCAAGAGAATTCAATAAATCCATAAACCAAACAAAAAGTAAATTGGTCATTCACCTACAGGAGAACTATGACATAGCCCGCAGAGGACAATCCGAAATTACTGAGACCTTGAAAAAGGTAGATGATAACCTAAGGAAGGTGGACGAGAACCAGACTAGGATACCCGATCTATTACTACAGATAACTCATAAGGGGAAAGGACCAGAGATATATGGAAATATAAAGACTGGTGGTTCAAAAGGGAGAAATAGGTACAACCCAGAGAAGGCTCCCGGATATAACCCTGAGCAGATTTCCTATCATCAGTTAGAGGGGAGCCATGGAGGGGGCACCCCACATGGGAAAATGGGTAGCAGGGCTACTCCTAGACCATACTTACCCATGTTCACAGATGGGCAGTCACAGCAGGAACAGGTGGATGATTTTCTTGAGTAGATGGTTCAGTGTACTAGGGAGTACCATGAGCTAAACTTGGGAATTCAGAGACAGATGTCCTTGGACCAATACTGCCAGCTTAAATTCAGAAATAAACCTAAGCCGAATCATAGAATCAATTATGAGCTGGAACGAAGGATGGGGAAGATAGAAATCCCATACTTTGATGGCACAACCAAAATGACAGCACAGGCATGGGTACAGAAGCTGGATACTTATCTACAGCTTAACCCCATGAGAGAGATGGAAGCCATCAAGTTTGCCAGCATGCACTTGGATGGCAAAGCTCATGATTGGCGGTACCATGGATTGATCACCCTAGGCCACAATCAGATCATGGCATATACAAACTTCACTCAGAGGCTCATTGACCGTTTTGATCAGGGTGATTCGGAGCTGCATTTCAGGGATCTCACACAGCTCAGACAGATAGGTTCACCGGAGGTATACATTGAAGAATTTCAGAGACTAGCAGTCATGGTACAAGACATCTCACCAACCAGACTTATGATGTTTTTTAATGAAGGGTTGATGGAACCCTTGAGGTGTTGGGTAAAGGCATTCAAGCCCACCAATCTACAGGATGCTATTTGGAGGACGAGAGACCTAGGGTCAACTGCCAAACCAAAACTTATTCCTAGACCACCTCTTAACACCGGAGGAAGAGATCAGAGACCTCTTGTGAACCCAGGAGGACGTGACCCAAGGGGGTTTGACAGGGGTCATGGCATAATAGATGACAACACCAGGAGGGAACTGAGGAGGAAGAAACTCTACTTCACATGCAAAGAACCATGGAACCCATCACACAAGTGCATGGGACGTGGCCATGTACACTACATAGAGGTTACTTCAGACAATGAGGAGGAGGAAGCTTATGGTCAAATACAGAACATAGAGGCTGAAACCACAGAGGCAACAGAAGAAGAGATTCCAGAATAGGACAGTACGTCTGGGGGGAAGGCCACCTTGGCATCTATCAGCAAGGTGCCCAAATTCAACACCTTCAGGATGAAAGGGGTCTTGCAGGGACAAAGAGTGTCTGTATTGATTGATTGGGAAGCCTCTCACAACTTCATTGACGCAACATTGTTGAAGAGGAGACATATACCCACAGTAGAATTTGAAGGGTTCAAGGTAGAAGTAGCAGGTGGTAGTACTATGCCCTGTGACAGATACATTCCAGGTATGAAGCTCACCTTGGAAAGGCATGAGCTAGTATAGGACGTCTATGTGATGGACCTTCCGGACACTAACATTATCCTAGGGGTATAGTGGCTCAGCACATTAGGGCCTATCACCACCAATTACAAGACCATGGAGATGTCCTTTGTAGAGGAAGGAGGATGAAAGGTCGTGCTCAGAGGCATGACAGGTAACTCTGCTAGGGTGGTTACGGCGAAGAGGATGGAAGCTATCTTCAGGAGAGAGGAAATTGTGTATGCAGCTGAATGTAGGATTTCGGCATGTGTGGATGAGAAGGGTAAAGTGCACTACACCCCAAAGATCAAAGAGATCCTTGACAGGCACCATAAGGTGTTTGGGTCGATTCCTCTAGGTGTGCCACCAGACAGGGTGTTTGAGCACATCATTGAATTGGAGGCAGGGGATAAACCAGTTATCACCACACCATAGAGGCATCCAAGGAAGTATAAAGACGAGATAGAGAAGGCCATTAGGGAGCTTCTAAACATGGGACACATCAGGCCAAGCTCTAGCCCTTTTGCTTCTTCATTAGTCTTGGTCAAGAAGAAGGATGGGATGATGAGGATGTGCATTGACTTCCAGGCCTTGAATAAAAAGACGATAAAAAACAGGTACCCTATACCTAGGATTGATGAGTTGCTTGATGAGTTTCATGGAGCTGTCTACTTCACAAAAATTGACCTTCATTCTGGCTACCATCAAATGAAGATGAGGGAGGAGGATATCTCAAAAATGGCTTTCAGGTGTCACTATGACCATTATGAGTTCTTGGTAATGCCCTTCGGGCTAACCAGTGCCCCAGCCACGTTTCAGTCTTGCATGAACCATGTGTTCAACAAACAACTAAGGAAACACTTGCTAGTATTCTTTGATGACTTTCTTATTTACAGCAAGACGTGGGAGGAACACCTTCGGCATGTGGACAAATCTTGTCGATCATGGAGGAACAGTCACTGTACACTAAGGAATCCAAGTGTGAGTTTGGGATGACAGAGGTGCTCTACTTGGGACACATCATAGGAGCAAAGGGGGTATAGGTACATCAGGAGAAAATAACAGCCATTATGGAGTGGCCTACTCCTAAGACACTCGCAGAGTTAAGGGGATTCCTAGGCATATGTACATACTACAGGAAATTTGTCAAGCGGTTTTCTCAACTGTGTGCACCCTTGACCAATTTGACCAAAAAGGGGGCCTTCAAATGGAGTGAAGAAGCTCAAGCCACGATGGAGAAAATGAAAAAGGTAATGAGCACATGCCCAGTTCTATCCCTTCCAGATTTCGGCCTACCTTTCACCTTGGAGTGTGATGCCTCAGGGGAAGGTATAGGGGCCATACTGATGCAGAATAGGCACCCTCTTGCTTATGAAAGTCGAAAAATCAAGGGCCCTAAACTGCTTTACAGCATTTATGACAAAGAAATGCTGGCTATCATGCATGCACTAGCCAAATTTCAGCAATATTTGGTAGGTGCATGGTTTGTGGTCAAATCAGACATAACAGTCTTAAATACCTATTGGAGCAGAAGGATTTGAATGAAAGGCAACAAAAATGGGTAAGCAAAATATAGGCATTGAATTCGTCAAAGGGAAGAACAACGTAGTAGCGGATGCATTATCTAGGAGGCCATCCAGTTTTTCCATGACAGGTATGTCAATTGACTAGAAGGACCACTTGGTGGTGGAATATGCAAAGGATCAGTTTGCTTGTCAGCTATTGGACGAACAGATACAAGATGATAACTTCAGAGTCGTGAAGGACCTCATTTATTACAAGGGCCAAATTTTCTCGGTTCCTGGATTGACTTTCAAAGCCAAGGCATCACACACATGTCATAACTCACCAGTGGCAAGACACCAAGGGATTAGTAAGACGTACAGACAGGTGAGAGAGAGGTCCTCATGGAAGGGCCTCAAGGAAGATGTGATTAAGCATGTCAAAGAATGCACTACATGCCAAGAGAACAAGGATGAGCACACTCACCCGGCAGGACTGCTGCAACCCTTGCCCATTCCAGAGCACAAGTGAGAAAGCATATCCATGGATTTCATCACCGACTTTCCCAGAGCAGAGGGGAAGGACTACATTTTTATAGTAGTGGATAGGTTGACGAAGTTTGCACACTTCTTTTCCATAGCCACAGACTTCAGCGCAGCACAGGTGGCCGAACTATTTTTCAGAGAGGTATTCAGGTTGCACGGCCTACCAAAGACCATTATCAGTGATAGGGATAGTAGGTTCATGAGTACATTTTGGCAGGAGTTGTTTAGATTAGTTGGCACAACATTGACCCCTAGCACCAGCTATCACCCTCAGATGGACGACCAGACCGAAATAGTTAACAAATGGATGGAAGGCTACCTTAGAAATTATGTAGCAGGACAACAAAAAGCATGGGTCAGATGGTTGCACTTGAGAGAATACTTCTACAACACCACCCATCATGTATCCATAGGCATGACACCATTCAGAGCTTTATACAGCTATGATCCAGTCTCCTTTGTGGAGATTTCCTTTGGGGACAACAGGGCACCAATGGTACAAGGTTGGGTACAACAGAGCCAAGACATCCTCCAAGAGTTGAAGGATCATCTACAAAGAGCACAGAACTAGCAGAAGGTCCAAGCAGACAAGCACAGGGTGGAGCGTACTTTTGAGGTTGCTGACTTAGTCTATTTAAGGCTCCAACCCTATCAGCAGGCTTCTATAAAAAGAAGCGGAGCAGAAAAGCTACAACCATGCTCCTTTGGGCCCTACAGGATCAGCAGAAGAATAGGGGTCGTATCCTATGAGTTAGATCTTCCACAGGGCAGCCGAATACACAATGTCTTCCATGTATCCTGCCTAAAGAAAGCCATCAGCCATCACATCATTCCCATTGAGACACTACCTCCCATGGACGAAGAAGGACAGCTTGTGTTCATTTCGGAATAGATATTGGAGGTTCGAGAGAAAAGGCTTTGGAAGACAAGCATTAAGGAGTATTTGATCAGGTGGAAAGACTTATCCATTGAGGATGCCACGTGGGAGAATGAACAGATGGTACGAGAGACAGTTTTCGAATTGATTGAGGACAAGCAATTTCATGCAGGGGAGACTGTAATGTCCCCCACCTCTTGATAAAGAGGTTTGGAAGACTTAGTGGTCTAGGTGTCCCCACTAGGCCATAGTCTCACACTGAGGGGAAAGGTCAACCAAACTAAGGCTATATTCTTAAGTTGACTTGATAAAAAGGTGAAAAAGAGTTAACATATAACTCAATGAAGAAATAGAAGAGATGGAGTTGGAGTTAGGGTTAACTCTAGGAGTTAAGTTAACTCAACAGGAAAATAGAAGAAAAAGTATAAAGAAAAGGCTAGGGCGCACTTCTTGGGCATTCTAGATTTTGGTATTTTCTTGTTATTGCTCTTGAGCATATAGTTTGAGGGTTTTGCTGTCACAAACCCTTGTGAGCAACTCAGTGGTGAAAGACCCACTCACCTTGTTCGAAGCTTGGTCTCGGGGATGAAATACTCCACCCACACCATTCTACACTCATCACAGATCCACCTATCGATTCAGGAAAGCAGCAGGGCCGTATTGTTCAGGAATTTCCAGCAGAGGCGCACCAATACTTGAAGAAGAGTTCGATCCAACCAATCAGGAGAGCTTGGGGATATTCCGGCACTTGGGTTCTATTTGCAGGTTCTCAACCATCATTTTAGAGGTTTTCTTGAAGAGTTATCACCATTAGATCTTCAACTACAGATTGGGACGGTCTTGAGGTAAGGAGGGCATCCTGTGATTCAGTATTTCTCAGATCTAGGGAGTTCCACCTAGAATCTGGACCTGAAACTTCTCCTACGGGGTTTCCACAGCCCAATCTATCATTCTAGAGAGTTTCAGAGGTTTTGGAGGTGTCCTTCATTTAGAACGACTTATTGATCTATTCAGGGCTTTAGGAGGGCGCAAACTGCATTAGGGTTTCAACCATTAATGGAGGAGGATTGAGTATTTGAGCTTCAGACTTCTAGGAGGGGTTTCCTTGATTCCAATCTACATTTTGGTGGAGTTTGGCACGATTTGAGCATCTCCTTCAGCTAGGCCGAAATATTGGTCTCCTTCAACCATAGGACATAGCAGTAGGACATACCAACAGCCCAAGGGGGTTGAGTGTTCACCTATTGTTGGCACCTTGGGTATTCAGATTGTATTCAACCTTTGGAGGCATCTTTTGTATTAGCAGGAGCATTTTGTTGCAGCTAATATCTATTATCTATTGGAGCCATCTGAGGACTATTCCAGATCTGCTCTATATTGTATCTAGTTCATGCTTTTCATAATAAAGGTCAGATCTATGCTTGTGTTTCCCATCTCTGAGTATTCTTGTGATCTTGCATGTGTTGGATAGATCTTGTATGAACACCATTTAAATAACTGGAACAAACCCTAAGGCCGAAACATCAATAGCCACATGCACAACAGATAATCAACAAACACAACAATGGTAGTTAGTGGTTTCAAGCAAAAAAATTGGCTTGGGATCATTACAGGATACTAGCCCAATAGGACATCTTGTCACTTCCCACAAACTTGTATTGCAGATTTGTATAATGTCTTTGATCACTTGATTGGGGTAAAAGGGGTTTTATGCACATGTTTAATAATATTGATGATGAGATGTGATTGGCATTTCTATGATCCCTGTGACTTATGAGCCCATGGAGGGCATAGTTGTTGATGTGCAGGATCATGCCCGACAGAAAGGTATCACATTGGACAGGTACACATGGGGAGATGATTAGTTCAAACCTCCATGGGGCTAAAGATCCCACCAGATGGATGTTGAGACCCCAGCAGGGGGTAGAGACAGGACAGAGGGGTTTGTACCGGAGAAGAGGAGGACGTTCCACAAAGGCACCCTGGCAGAGCCTTACCTAGGGGGGTTGTGCCCTCTTCATTGGAACATTGGCCTTGGAAGGCCCAGGATGTCAACCAGGAGGCTCATGATGTTATCCAGCTTCATGGACATTTTGGGACATGGTCATGGCAGTTTCGCATGTGTGGCAGGTTGGATAAGCCCAAGGAGGGATGACATTTTGCTCCAGGAGGATGCATTTTCCCTAGAAAGGGATAACATCACCCTAGAAAAGGGATGATGTCTCACCTTTTTCTTGATTAGAGGCTTAATTTAAGACATTTAATGTAAAACAATATTATTTTGTATTTTGGCCTTGTCGGCCTTTTGATGACCTAATTTTTAATAAAGGTCATTGGTATGCTATATATTGGGGGTTTTTACCTTCATATTTTCACAATATTACTCACACATTAGTGAGGTCTACAAGAATTGAATCCATAAAGAGAATTCTCCACCAAGCAATAAGAAGTCTTTGCAATCATTCTTTAGCAAGATTAACTTTATAGGAAGATTCGTTCCAAACTTCACTGAGAAAGTCAAACCAATGAATGCCTTGTTAAAGAAGGATGTCATTTTCCTTTTCAAATGGGATAAGAATAGTATGAAATCCATTGAATATGGAAGAAATTATGATGTAACCAGTCCTTGTTAGCGAATACCATTGTTGGGGTACTCATGCATAAAAATAATGAGAATTTTGAACAACACATTGCCTTCACGAGTAAAACTCTTAGGGATATTGAACTCAATTATACCATTACCTAAAAGTAAGCCTATTCCCTTGTCAAATCATTAAATCATTTTAGAAGCTATGTTGGATATAACAAGATTTAAGCTTATGTGCCATATCCCGCCATTAAACATGTATTGACTCAACAACATTCCTCAAGGACTAGAGGGAAGTGGGTATCGAGGATTCAAGAATATGACCTCGATATTAAACCCACTAAGATCATTATGGGGCAAGGCTTAGCTAAGATGCTAATAGAAATCAATGAAGAAGCCATAAGAATGGGAGAAAGTGACTAGGTAAATGTTGTCTTGAGGGAATTAGAACATGATGAGTGGTAAGTCTAATATTTTATATTATCTAGAGAATCTCTCATTGCTTGATCACTTAGTGGATCATAAGAGGAGAGATTTGAGATTAAAATATATGAAGTATTTCGTAACCCAAAATGGGCTCAGTTGGAAGGACCTTGATGGAGTAATCCTTAGATGTATCAAGGATGAGACAGATAAGTAGATTAAGGAACTTCATTCAGCATACTGCAGTAGCCATTTTGTTTCATGTACCACTGTGCATAATATTTTGAGAGTGGGTTATTATTGGACTACATTGTTCACTGGTACTCATTTTTGTGTTAGGTCTTGTCAACCATGTCAATTCTTCTCAAGGAAACAACGATTTTTTTCTTTGCCTTTTGAAACCAATCATTGTTGAACCACCTTTTCAACAATGGGGTTGAGAATTCATTGGTGAATTTAAGGACGGCTCTAGAAACATATATTGTTGGGTCTTGATTGCTATGAATTACTTCCCTAGGTGGGTAGAAGCCATGCCAACAAAAATGGCAACCGAGGAAGTCGTAGTGAATCTTCTTGAAGATAGGATAATCACGAGGTTTGGCGATCCTGCTAAAATCACTATTGATAATGAAAAAGTCTTTAGCTCTTTGGCCTTGGCAAGCTTCTGTTTCAAATATGGAATTGTTTTGTCCCACTCATATAACTACTCTCCCCAGAGGAACGGATTGAAAAAATCTAGAAACAATAATCTGATGAGTATTGTAAAGAAGATTGTCAATGAAAATAAAAAGGGCTAGGATAGCAAGATTAAGTATGCATTGTGGGAAGATTGTACCGTGACTAAAACGTCCACGGGAAAAACCCCATTTGAGCTAGTATATGAGTTGCAAAGTTGCTCATCAACCTCCAAATTCTCAGCCTTCAATTTGTGTAGCAATTTACAACTAATAAGGAGGCATTGCAGGGAAGAATTGATTAACTCATTCAATTGGATAGATCCAGAAGACATGCTTTTGATCAAATGGAAAAAAATCAAGACAAGATTAAGGAGACATTTTCTCATAAATTGAGAGAAAGGGATTTTGAAGAAGGTGACCTTGTGCTTATGTGGGACAAAAGGAAAGATAAGTCGAGCATGCATAAGAAGTTTAACAGTCTATGGTTGGGCCCTTACAAGATTGAGAACAAGTCTAGAATTGCTTCCTTTTATTTGGCCACACCTAAGGGAAGGAGAATGTCGTTTCCCATTACTGGATCCCTTCTAAAACCCTATTATGCAAAAGGAACTTGACTTCTTAGGTTTAGAGTAGAGTAGGGAAGTATTAGGTCATGTTGTATGCCTGCATTTGGTTGCATATATTCCTTTATTGATGTTATTTATTGATTTATTCATGCATCCATGTTAGCTTAAGCATATTATGTTATAAAAAAATGATATATTGATGAAAATGAAAAGATTTATTTCAGCATTGTATTTTCACTTTCCATATACCTGGGTGGATAACATCCCCCTGCCCTTTAGTACTAATGATTTTATATTAGAATGTAGCAGAAATTTTTTCTTTAGAGTGATGCAGGTTGTAGGTCTTGGAGTACCAAATATGTTGAGGTTCTCATGCACTCTACGATGGGCACACGTCCCCATATTGGAGCCAGATGTTACCCCCTCTCAACAAGGGTTCACTAGAGGAGATGATTAACTAGAGGAGATTTCGCATGCCCTGAATTACTGAGAGTCATCCCAATACGATGATTGATCAAGATTCTCCATAGATATCATCCCCTCAGATGCCTCCCCCCCATCATTTCTCAGCTCATTCACTTGATTGGGATGGTTCATCTGATGATGGTGGTTCAGCACACTTGATGTACAATAGTCATTGTTTCATATATAGTGTTACAGTTAATACATTAGGCATTTAGGTGAGGATCATGCGTTGAAGTCAGATAATGGATCATGATTGCTTAGAAGTTATGTGTTTTCCTTGTTTCGCCTTGGTGGCCATCATATGTGTCCTAATCTAGTATTTCCAGTCTTGGGGAATAGGGGTACTACTCAGAGCCCTTGATAAGGGTATCATACCACTCCCTTCCATACTTAACACATTCCATCTATTTTCCTTCCATTGTCCTATATTTTGGAAATGGTTGTTATATGTACACCAAAAATATCCATGCATTCATCCTCCTATGAGAAGAAGGGATAGAATGTCGAGGTTGATGTAGCTGGTAAGAAAAGAATGTTAAGAGCATGTTATAAATTCAAAATTCAAAAGAATAATGAGATGAAAAATCAAAAATCAAAATCCAAAGTCAACTTCATCTCTACCCCCCACTATGAGGTGATCGCCCCAAGTCCTAATGCATATCAAACTAAAAGGATTTAATGAATCCCAATAAAATAATAAATGCATGAGCCTAAAAAGGGGACTTTCTAATAAATAAATGCATATCAAAAGGAAAGAAGGGGTTTGGAATACACACACTGCCGAGGAAAGGGTAACTCAAGCACCAAGCGCTCCCTTTACAAAGGTGCTCATGGAGATGAACCCACCCTTGGCCTTGTAGGTCAATGACACTATGACCATGAAGTAAACCCCATGCTATCTCATTCACTTATACTTACACTTTGAAGGATTTCTCAGGAAATACTCCACTACTTGGATAATGGCACACCTAATAGGGTCTTATGATGGTCCTTCCATACCTAAACTTGGCAAATTGCACAATGTCAAGTTTGAAGAATATACCTAATGTGAATTACTTACATGGATCTTGTATTATATTGTGGCTTACTTTGAATGATTCTAATGACTCCTGTATCTTGTAATGATGGTCTTACCTGATTCTATAAACCTTGCTTGATGATGATGCACCCTTGGAGATGGTCCTATTAAGGACATTTTGATGCTTGTACCCATGATGTTGCACACTATATGGAGGATGTTAGGGTTTTGATGATGATCATTGGCCTTCTTCATGACTTGGCATGCCTTGACACACCTTCCACCAGATCCTGGACCTTGGACGTTGCATTGATGAGCTTGGTCGTTGTAGATACAACCTAATGTGCCATTGGGAGGGCGAGAAGCCCCTAACCTTGGATAATGTACTGCTAAGGATGTTAGGGTTTTGATGGATTCCCTTACACTCGTTGAGGATGGTACACCCCTTTGGAGGGATGATGGAGCCTTTCCTCTCAAGCCATTGGAATTTTCACCTAGTACATTGTGCACCTAGAGGATGACATCATGCTTGGAGTGGTATGACCTTGCATTGAGTTGACCTATATCATGTGGGTGATGAGTTGGCACTTGGTTGTGATGAAACATGACTTCATTAGTGAGGAGTTGTGACCCTGTGATGATGCATTGCACCTCTTGGGGAAAGACATGGCCTTTGGAGGCCCTTGTACCCCTTGGAGGATGAAATCACCCTCTTTTAGCATCCTACACTCACACATGTAGCACTTTTAGAAGGCAATTTCATGTATTAGCATTTTATTTTATGTTGGAGGATATTTTGGGGGTTCGCTTGAGACCTATCCACCTTCTATCATGGATTTAATATGACATAGGGGCTTTCAAAGAGATAAAGCATTAGGCTTGTCTCATATATATACTTGAGGGTTTACTCATTTGTAAATCATAACTCACCTTGTGGAGAAACACTTCTAGCACTTGTTTACTCTCTTATTCATCATGGATAACTTATGTGCACTTCATGGAGATTGATCTAGTGGACGCTTTTTCAAGTTTCTTGTGGATGATTACATGCTAGGGTTTCTTTCATGCTCAACGAATTGACTAGTAAGTGGTATTTTCAAGAATTTGATGGTTTATTCTTGGTGTATTAAGTAAATTATTTATCAAGGTGGTGATAATTTACACGTTATCTTATTTTCCTTGGATAATTTTTTTTTTGAAACCATAAGAAGGTTTGTGAGCTTTGTTCCCTTGTTATCATTCATTTAAAGTTTGTTGAAGCATATAAGGGTATTTTTAGGTATTGTGAGTGGACTCCCCTAGACTTATCCTTATAGGGAAAAACTCTAGAGCCTGTGAGTGGACTCCTCTGGGGTATTGAGCTAAGATCCATCTTGATCTCTTGTTACAGGTCTTTAGAAAGCATATGATGTCTTCTTAGAAATTATGGTTTGATTCTTGATTTTTCCTCTTGCCTTTGCTCTCCATAGATGTTGTTCTTCTTGACTCCATGTGCCCAAGGAAATAGACGACACTAGTCCTTTTCTCTTACAAAGTGACTTTGAAACCCTAATTTCACTCTCTCCTTGTCATCTTGTGTTAGTTCTAGGTATAATTGCATTGCATATTCATCTCTTTACCATTCCTAGCTTAATGTTTTGCACTCTTTACCTAGAATCATCTCTAACATCATTTATTGCATAATTGTTGTCATTTTCAGCCATTAGGGCTTGACATCTTTCATTGACTTAAAGTAGTTTCACGCTATTTCACTTCAAGAATCATTGGTTATTGGATTGTTAGTATTTTAGCTTGTATTTGGCATCTCTTCCATTGCATATTTACTAGTTTTAGGACCGTTATGTTACTGTTGTCATAAACTTGTTATTTGTTGACGTGAATCATCTCCTTCTTTAAGTTTTATTACAACCATTACTTTTTCTTTGATAACTAGTGTTCCATGGCATTTACTTGATTCATTTATGGTGATGGATATCTTTTATGGTCTTAGAAACACCCCACACACAATCACTTTGTTCAACCACCTTGACATCACCTTGAACCTTGACCTAGTAAGGTGGTAACATATTAACCAAGATAAGGGGTCGTAGACTTGTTTTGACTTTCTATATGATCCTTTGAGGTTGTCAGGGAAGTCTCCCTTGTGTTGGGTCCCAATCCTTCACTAAAGTGAGGGAAGTAAATGCTTAGGTGACAATGGAAATTACTTCCATATGTTACACTTATCTTGCATCTTGTGAAGGATTCGCACAAGTGCTAGATATTGTGACAACATTTTGGCGTCATTGCTGGGGAGAATTAAGTCATTCTTCTCAAAGATCAGAAGTCTATGCTTCAACACTCTTTTTGTGAGCTTGCATCAAAGCATTACTTAGATAGCTTGTGTGGTGACTCCATTGAGGGAAGAATCTCTTCTTCTTATGCACATCTTGATGAGCCTTGTCTAACAATATCATCTGGTGACTCTAGTGAGTCCAAAACCAATGTGAACCCACAAAAGAAGATACCCTAGTAACTCCCCTATATCCCAAATGTCTCCTCAACCATGAGTTTCCAATGTTTTTAAACATTTATACATTATTGGGATTCGAGGTTACCCCTATGATATGCCTAAGGATGTTGATAGCTGGCTACCCAAGTTCTCCAACAACAATGATGTTTCTGTTGAAAACCATCTATCCTCATTCTATGATACCCTTGTGTTAGCACTAATTCTTGCAAGCAGGGTGTTTTTTCCCGATTTCAGACCCTTGATGAAGAATGCGAAGAAAGGGGGGTGTGAAAACCCATCAAATGCGTTCTAGTCCAAGGCCACAGCCTAAGCCCCGAGTGCAGCCCATAGGAGGAGTCCATTTCGGGTTTAAAAATCAAGCAAGCGAGCAGTCTGATTTCAACGGCAAGGATCAATTGGCAAAGCAGATCGACGGTCGGTAGGGAATCCCAGTTAACAGAGTTGCGTCAGGATTAGCGTAATGGATAGCGCCTATATTACAAATCTGGGTCGTCTGATCCAGTTAGGACAGGTGGCAGCCAATCGGCATTTCGGGGATCGGTGTTTCGGGAGACAAGGGACCTCCCATTCACTGCAGCTAAAATTACCGATCTGTGAAATGCCGAAGGCACCTTTGGAGCTGAGCCCACGGTCCTAGTGCCAGGTCACGTCAAGCGAGCCTGGGAATGAAGGCAACCCCCTTTTAAATAACAAATGTTATCTCGGTCGTTAACCTGAAGGACACGCGGCGCACATCCGTGCTTTCGCAGTTTAGTCAATCGGGATTTCAAGGAGGAAGCGCATCGTGAACTCCCGATGCAAGAAATCCCGAAAGGATCAGGACCATTGATCAGGAGGACATGCAGTGCACGATCTGAGCCACGGGTGGGGCCCTTCGGGATTTTCATAGTGTCATCACCGAAGACATAATCTTAGCCGTCCATCCAAAAGGACGCGTGGTGCGCAATCACATCGGCATGTCAGCATTCGAGAGTTCTAAGGGTAAGGGCTTCATATCTCAAATCCCAGAACCTTGAAGTGCCGAAAGTACCTATGAGGATAAGCGTAGGGTCACAGCCCATGGTCACTTGAGGGAGTAGAAAAGGCTGTACAAAGGGGGACAAAAGTGTCGAGTTGAGTTTCAGAAGGGGAGAACCATGTTCTCCAGATGCTGGTTCGACTTGATCTCAATCCTGATACCTGCTTGGAATGAATGAAGAAGAGAGGGGGTGGTTGAAACCTCGCCTCACCCATTAATTGCAAGGTATGGAGGTCCTAGCAGGAAGTCCGCCTAAGGTGGTCCTCTGTACTGATTTTTTTCCCATAGAGGCCATGTCGAGTCCTCGACTCCCTAGGGAAGTCTGCACAGGCTAATTCAACATTTAAGGGCTCAGCTACCCCCTGGCACGAGCCATGCAGAATTAAGGTGGCGTATGACAGAGGAGTGCAGGCTAGATTTGATTGAAGAGATGCCTCATCCCGAAAGTCTACGAGGCCTCTGATGGGCAAATGTTTAGGAGTATATATACTTAGTTTTGATATTTTTCAAGGGATTGATGGTAGAGCGAAGCTCCCGATTGTAAAGTTTTAATAGACACTCTAGTTCTCTAGTTATGCATCTGTATGTAAGATTTCTTGTTTAATGACAGACAGTTTCCTTACCCCATCTAGTTTTCATCTCATATTGAGGGAGTTCATGATTGATTGATTCACATGAATTATTGCAATTATGTTACGATAAAGGATTTATTGTTGCATTGTTGCATTCTCCGGTTTTCTGCATTTGAATGTAAGAAGATCTTGTGTTTAGATGTTTTCTCCTATAGTCTGTTAGAAACCTGATGTTTATGACAGAACTTTTCATTTCTCTTATACAAGTCTTCCCCCTATTCACCCTTACTACAACTCACTGTCTGAAGTTTGTCTAAGACCTCACTTGCCCATGCATGCCTGGCCTAGTTTCGGAGTTAGAACAATATTGTTTTGAGTTAACTTCCATTCGATCACCCCCTTTTTATAAACAAATCGTGACATAAACTGATGGGCATCGGGCTCTGCTCCTGTTGCAATCCAAGAGTGACTTCTGACGCTAACATTTCTGGTGCTATTGTCGGGGACGAAGTTGAAAATTTTCCCCGAGATTGAACGACATTGAGCCTCTGATTCTGAAGGTGCATCAGGTATCAGAACCTTTGAAGATTTCTACTACGCACCTAGCGACTCCATTGTGATGACTCTACTGTGGCGAACCTGACGTGTTAATTGTGGCTTTCAGAGGTAGACACACGCGGTCCCATCCACAGCTGCCTCTAGCTACACCTGAAACTGATCCGGAGGTGGTTCTCAGAAAAGGAAAGGCCTCTGAAGGAGAGGCTTTCACCGTCGAACTAGGTAATCCGCCATCTCCTTCTATAGGAACTCCATTTTCTCCTCCTCAGTTTCTTAGCAGACCTTTTTTTGAAGTTTCCCGTTTCTTGAATTTCGGGAGTGTTCCTGTTGAGTTTCCCCCCCCTAGTCTTGGATTGGAGGGAGAAATCCTTGTCACTCCTCTCTCCCCTGAAGCTGTACCTTGGCGTAGACCCAGGACCACAGAATATTTCCCCACTCCTAGCTTTACTACTCCTCCTCTTTTTATTGTTGCCACTTCTGCATAAAGAGAAGCATCTGTTGGCTTAAGCCCGTTAGCCTTCTCCCTAAATCCCCTATTGTTTCCCATTCCACTTAGAAGCTCATCCCTAGTATCCCCTTTTCGAGCTCCTTCTCCTCCGAGTTCTTCTCCACATAATATCCCTATGGCAGAAGAAAATCCCCCTATGACCAGAATGGAGGCTATTATAGCCGCTAGGTATGCTCCCCTTGTGTTACCTCAGCCTCTCAATGCCCTCCCAACAGATGGTTACCTCAAGTAGCTGCCCAAGTTTACAGGCGAGGGGGACATAACTACAGAAGAACACCTAAAAGCCTTTTACAGTTTTACAGATGATAATGTTATCATGCATGCAGACGTATGGATGAGGATTTTTGTCCATAGTCTTTAAGGCGAGGCTAGAAAATGGTTTAAGGCCCTGCCTCCTGGATCTATTGATGGGATCGAAGCTTTGGATAATGCCTTTTTGAGACAGTGGGGAGATAAAAAAGACTTCATGTATTAAATGACAGAGTTTGGGTCTTTGAAGAGAAAAGAAGGAGAGTCTGTCTCTAACTTCTCCAAGAGATTCAATGAAATGTACAATAAAATCCCTGCTAGGATAAAACCCTCCGAATCCTCTGCAAAGATCACTTATGCTAGCGCCTTTGATCCCAATTTCTGCCTCCTGTTGAGGGAAATAAGAGCCACTACTCTGGCCCACATGCAGGATGCAGCCGTGGAGGTAGAATCTAACATATTGGCTATTGAACGACTCAGGAACACTGCTGATAGAAACATATCCAGGAAGAGGCCTGAAGCCTCCCCATCCAGTTCCTCTCCCCTGCCCCTTCAGATAGATGAGACAACTAGAGTGCTAAAATCACTTTCTACTAGGATGGAAAGGTGGGAATTAGAAGGGAAGCCCATGTACATAAATCCCCAAAATACAGATAGCAGGGGCTTCAAGAAGCCTAATAACAATGTGCCACAGGCTTTCCCAAGGGAACATAAGAGCAAAGATAGAGATGATCATAGGATTCAAACCCCTCTCCAAAACAACCTAGTTTCTCATGAGGAAGGGGAGGAGGTGGATGAACTCGACCCTGAGATCCACATCGAGGACACTTCCCCATTTCCTCATTTGACTCAATCTGCATATGAAGAATCCCTTATCAACACTCAAATCATCGAGTTGAGTAGAGGGGAAAAATCCAACAACACTCCTAATAGATATAATCTCAGGTCAAGAAAGAAAGAAGGGAATTTTGATAGCCAGGATAAGCCCCTCATAGCGGAAAGACCTACTAAAGTTGTAGCAACCACTACTAAAGGAAAGAAAACTCAGAATACTTCATCAGCAGCCAAGGAACCTATCTCTGAGGTAAGGGAAGATCCTAAGCCTATTCCCTCTAATTTTGAGCATGAGATTCAGAAGATTAGAATCCCTGTACCCCTATCCGAACTAGTTAAAAATGAAGATTTCAAAAGGTCCCTCTCCAAGCTGCTACAATCTGAGCCCCCCTAGCCTTCCATGGACTCAATAAATCTCCAAGATGAAAAGYCAGCAGTYGTCCTAGGTCCCATGGTAGAAGATAGAGATGATTCATCCCCTCCTTTCTACACATCCCTGAACATACATGATAAAGTGYTGCATAACTGCCTCATGGATTCAGGGGCTTCCCATAACCTTATGCCCAAAATAGTAATGGAAGAATTGGGACTGGAGGTGACAAAGACTTATCATGATTTGTACTCTTTCGATTCAAGGAGGGTGCAGTGTTTGGGAGTCATCAAAGACCTAGTGGTATCTTTGTTTTAGCTGCCCATGAAGAGTCTGGTCATGGATATTGTGGTAGCTGATGTCCCCCCTGTTGACCGCTCGTTTAGCACGGAGGTCAACTCACATATAATGAAGATTATCTATGTCAAAGACAGCAGGGTTCTACTGGGTGTTTTTAAACACCAGCACTTATTTTTTTGTAAA
>JZKD02S1092789.1:96059-108284 GCA_000966675.3 Picea glauca
CTTGCCTCAAAGACCTTTCTCTTACAAGCTTACCTGGTGACTCCACTAAGACTTTATTCCCCTATTCTTTGATAGTTTCAGGAAAACTATCTGGCGACTCCATGACGACCCGTAGCGGAAAACTATATTGAAATCCCGCTACTGTGGCAACCACCATTCTAACAAACCCTGTGTCTCCAACCAATCCAAATCCTCACAAATGGTCTCATTTAGAGAGTTTCAACTGCTTTGACTTTAGCAACATCCAAGGTGGATTACATGATTTGCCCACAAATGAAAACTCTTGGTTGCCTTTCTTTTCAGGAAAGGGCACCCCTGGAAACTCGCATTGGACCCATTTTTGCGACAGTGTTGACTTTCATTTGTCCGGTCAATATCACCCTGATGTCTTTATGAGGATCTTTGCGAGTTCTCTTACAGGAGATGCTAAAGTTTGGATTGATGGATGTCCCAAGGGGAGCATAAAAAACTCCGAAGAGCTACAAAAAGCCTTTAAAATAAGGTGGTGTGATAGTGAGCATTCGCAAGACTCCTTTTCTCAATATCTCAACATTTGCAAAGGACCTTGTGAAAGTATAAGAGACTTCAGTGATAGGTTCAACCTTTTCCTTAAGAAGATCCAGTCAAAGGTGGGCTCAGAACAAGCCATCATCGATCACTTCTTGTCCTCCTTAGAAGGAACCTTGCAATTCAATGTTAAGGACCGGTCGCCAACAACTTTAGAAGAAGCACAAAACACGGCCTTTCAAATTGAAAGAAATCTTGATTTTGATGACTACATTCAGCAAAGAAACCTGAATTGCGAACTATGGGATCCAGGTAATGAACCTATGGCAAAACCTGAACCTCCAAGCATCCTCCAGATCGAATTAGCTCCCGCCAAAAGGAAATGGAGCCTTTCTCATGAGAATGTTATCTCTTCTCAAGAACCTCCGTTAAAGAGGGCCCATCCAGAGGATGAAGTTGGGGATGCGTCACGTAAAAATGTTGAGCCAAGTCTTCCTCAAGACTTCTCTCTTTTTATTCATCAGGTGGGACACCCTGTTTCTAAAACTTGTGAGTTCAAACCCTTTTATGTCTCCCTCCAGGTCAAAGATTTTCTCCTCCACAACTGTCTCCTGCACCCAAGAGCCAAAACCAATATAATGACAGAAGAAGTTATGCAATAATTGGGCCTGAAAATCTCACAAGCAAATACCAGAGATAATTTCACAAAAGGAATCATCAACAATCTCAAGGTAGCCTTTGACTCCTGTCCCAGCACTCCTTTCTTGATAAACGTGGCCGTTGTGAATGATATTAATAATTTCAAGATTATCCTTCGCAATGACCTTATTGAACACTTGAATGGAAGCATTCACAAAAAGTAGTCCAGAGCTGTCATCCCTCATCCTGAAGGAGGATTTTTCACCATCTACAATGAGCCCTTTGTTGGATCACCAGTTGAAAACCCCGATGAGATAGATGATCAAATTTTATGCATCAATAGTGGTCTGAATGATTGGTTCATTCAGGAAGGGAAGTTGGATATGGACACAGTTGAAGAAATAGAAGGAATCTGGACCTTGGAATTCGATGGCTCACACTCAAGCTTTGGATCGGGCGCTAGAGTAGTTTTAACAGCTCCATCAGGTGAGGTCTTCTACCATTCATATAAGCTGGAATTCTGTTGCACCAACAATGTGGCTGAATATGAAGCTTTGATTCTGGGACTTAATCTAGAAATCGACAAAGGTGTTACAATCTTGGAAGCGAAAGGTGACTCAGACCTCATCGTGTCGCAAGTTTTAATGAGATTTGCCACTAAGAATGAGAAGTTAAAAAAGTATCGAGATGTAGCTCAGAATCTTTCAAGATCCTTCAGAAAGATATCAATTGAAGTTGTTCCTCGAGAAGAAAACCATGTAGTTGATGCTCTGGCTGTCTCAGCTTCCACTCTGCAACCATGTGAAAGACCTCTTCACGACCTGTGCAGAATGGAGGTTCTTTTTAGACCTTCTATCCCCGACAATCTAGAGCACTGGTAGGTCTTTGAGGATGACGATCAAATTATCAGATTTATGGAGAATAGCAAAGAATTCACAGATACACAAGTTTCCCTCCTGGTTGATTCTATGGACTTGGAAATCATCAACCTGCAAAACAATACCTTACCAAAGGGTTGTATTCCTCTAGAGAACCTTTTTGACAGGCATGACGTTTTCAAGGGAAAAAGCACCAATAAGCAAGTCGAGGAAGCCTTGGAATTCAATATTGGTACCGAGATGGATCCGAGAATGGTCAAGATAGGAAAGGGGACTACCGAGAAAGAGAGGAAGGAAATACTGGAGCTCATTAGGGAGTTCAGAGACACCTTTTCTTGGAACTATGATGACTTAAAGGCCTATAAAGGGGATGTTATCCAACAAGCTATACCCTTGGTGGAAGGAGCCAAGCCATTCTGACAGAAGCTAAGGCATATCAACCCGAAGTTAGCTGGACAGATACAAAGGGAACTTCAAAAGATGGTTGATGCTGGTATCATAGCCCCAATCAGGTATTCTTCTTGGATGTCAAACTTGGTAGTTGTTCGGAAGAAAAATTGTGATATCCGCTTGTGTGTCGATTTCCGCAACCTCAACCAATTGTTGTTAAAGGATAATTATCCCCTCCCAAATATGGAACATTTACTTCAACGAGTCACAGGGGCAAGGATGATGTCTATGCTAGATGGGTTCTCAGGATACAACCAAGTTTTACTCAAAAGGGAGGATCAACTCAAGACTGCATTCACTACGCCCTAGGGAACTTTTATGTACTTGAGAATGACATTTGGCCTCATGAATGTAGGTGCCACCTTTCAAAGAGCAATGGATTTTGCCTTCAGGGACCTTATACAAAAAATCATAGAAATTTACCAAGATGACCTCACTGTTGTGTCCAAGGATAGGAAAGACCATCTCTCCCACCTCAGGATTGTTTTTGAACGGTGTAGGAAGTATGGTATCTCACTAAATCCTAAGAAGTCTGTTTTTGTGATTGATGAAGGAAAATTGTTGGGACACATGACCTCGCCGGGGGGAGTCTCCATTGATCCCGAAAGAGTCCAATCTATAAAGTATGTCCGCCCTCCAGTCAACAAGAAAGCCCTACAATCTTTTCTTGGAAAAATCAACTTCATCCGCAAATTTGTGCCTAACTTTGCTGAAAGGATAAAACCTTTAAGCGCTCTGCTGAAAAAGGACGTTGCTTTCAGGTGGGGAAATGAGACTAACAGATCTTTTGAAGATATCAAAAACGCCATCTCCCAAGCCCCCGTCTTGATTAGTCCTGATTTTTCGTGAGATTTCATAATTTTCTCATTTGTATCTCAGGATACTATTACAGGTGTATTGATGTAGAAGGATGCTGACAACTATGAACATCCTGTAGCCTTTATGAGCAAATTCCTAAGAGATTCAGAATTGAACTACTCCATCACAGAGAAGCAGGCCTATGCCTTGGTTAAATCCCTCAAACATTTCAGAAATTACATCGGTTACAATAAAATCAAGGCTTATGTCCCGTACTCAGCCGTGAAGGATGTTTTATCACAACAAGACTGTATGGGTACTCGAGGAAAGTGGGTTTCGAAAATCCAGGAGTATGACTTAGAGATAAAACCCACCAAGATAATAAAGGGACAAGGTCTGGCCCAAATGTTGACTGAAAGCAATCAGGAGGCTATACAAATGGGTGAGAATGAACAGGTGAATGTAATAATCAGTGAACTAGAACATGATGAGTGGTATTCCGACATAGTTTATTATCTAAAGAACTTGTCTTGCCCTAATCATCTGGTAGATTACAAGAGGAGGGCTTTGAGGTTGAAGGCTATGAAGTATTGCCTGACCGAAGATGGACTTGGGTGGAAGAATCCTGATGGCGTTATACTTCGATGCATAAACAAGGACGAGGCAAAGAAGATCTTGGAGGAATTACATTCTAGGCATTGTGGTGGACACTTTGTTGCACGTACTACTGCCCATAAGATCTTGAGGGCTGGTTATTATTGGAAAACACTTTTTTCAAATGCTTATCAACATGTTCGATCTTGCCAACCTTTCCAATACTTCATCGGCAAACCAAAACTTCCAGCACAGCCTTTGAAACCGGTAGTAGTGGAGGTACCCTTTCAACAATGGGGTCTGGATTTTGTTGGTGAATTCAAAGATAATTCAAGTAATGGATATCGGTGGATCCTGACAGCTACAGATTATTTCACTAGATGGGTTTAATCAATTCCTACAAAGAAGGCCACCAAAGAGGTTGTCATGAACTTCTTAGAAGATCGGATCATAACCAGGTTTGGCGTCCCTTCCAAGATCACTACGGATAATGCCAAAGCTTTCARCTCCTACGCTCTGGTAGAATTTTGTTTCAAATATGGMATTACCCTATCCCATTCCTCAAACTACTACCCACAAGGAAATGGGTTAGCAGAGTCAACCAACAAGAACCTCATGAATATCCTAAAAAAGGTTGTCGGAGAAAATAAGAAATCATGGGACAGTAAAATAAAGTATGTAGTATGGGCAAATCGAATCACAACGAAGACTTCCATGGGGAAAACTCCTTTTGAGCTAGTATATGGAATTGAAGCAAAACTTCGTGTAAACCTCCAAATTCCTATCCTCCAATTCACGCAACAATACGACACTGATGCAGAGGCAATCCAAGGAAGAATAAATCAACTGATAGAATTAGATGAAACATGAAGAAATTCCTTGGGTCAAATGACAAGGAACCAAGAGAAGATAAAAAACACTTTTGATCACAAAGCCAAGGAAAGAAGTTTTGCCAAAGAAGATCTTGTCCTGCTGTGGGATAAAAGGAAAGAAAAGCCTGGCATGCACAAAAAGTTTGACAGCCTATGGGGAGGCCCTGATAAGATCGAGAGTTGTGCAGGTGCAAATTCTTTCAACCTAGAGACAATGGAAGGAGAGATTCTGAAATTACCAGTAAACGCTTTACATATCAAGCGTTACTATCCCCCAGACACATGACGATACAGGTAAGTATGAGTAGGTAGGCATTTTTCGTGTATTATACCATCTGAATTTCATGTTTGTTTCCTCATATGCATCTTGATTGCTTTATTTCATATGTATACATGTTATATTTTGCGGGGTGGAAATACCACCCCACCTTTGTTGCTAATGCATCTTTTCGAGTGTGAGCAGGTTTGCAAGTTTATGCCAGAGATGCTGAGGTTCTCATGCGCTCTATGGTGAGCCCCGAGTTGGAGCCAGATGTTATCCCCATTTTCTAGGGATAACTAGGAGATCATGTCTCGAGGCCCACAGGTCCTAGACATGGAGTACCGAGAGCAGGATTGACCTGAGCATGGCCCTGGAGGGCCCATCCTTCTTCTTCTTCGTCAGATTTGTCCTATCAGCAGCAACAACATCCATCACCATCGGCTCGGACTTGCATCAGAGAAGACTCTTGCTCCATGAGGTAATTGGTCCAGGTATCATGGTATGTGTCATGTTTGATCGTTATAACTTTCAGATATATGCATCAGGTATGTGTCATGTATAAAACCATCTTTCAAACTTTAATTTTTTGAAACCCTAACTAACCCTAATGTTGCTAACCTAAGCTAATGTCATACTTGACGTAGAAAGCTTTTGATTAATAAATAAGCAATCAAATGGTGACGTCAAGCATTTACTAAATGAATTATTGATTGGATATACTGTAGGCTTGGTCATTTTGGTAGATATTGATGAATTGATGATCTTTTATAGGCTAATTAGCAGAACATTGACTTCATCTTATCTATTGCATTGATTATTAAGTGAAATCAGATAGTTAAAGAAGTACTAACCCTTTGAGTTATAGCCTTCAAATATACATATTGTCTTGTTATTTTTTCTGTTCCGGGCAGGTGTTTTCAACAGGGACTTCACTTCTTTTATTGGTTGATTAGCCGGATTATCTGATAACTGGTGGTAACCTTCGAGGAGGGAAATCTTAACACTTGACCTTGTATCCCTTGCCTCTTCAAACCCCAGATTACCGGGGACATCTCCCCTGGGTTAACCTCCCTAAACAGAAAGAACCTCCCCATCGAGGTGACATTGGGTGGGGAAGGTTCATGTTATGCCAGTTTTTCCTCTATCCTATAGCCTGTGACCTAAAATACAAACTGCGCGATAACGCAGCCTATTGGACGTATTTGGAGGCAGACTGGGCAGCAGTGGCACGTGTGGCATGTTGGAGAAGCCCTTGGAGGGATAACGTTTTGCTCCAGGATGTTTCATTTGCCCTAGAAAGGGCTAGTGCCTCCCTTAGAGGGGATTTTACTCTCTTTTCTTCTTATTTAGGGTTTTCATTTGACAATTTAATTTAAAACAATATGATTTTGATAATTTGGCCTTGTCGGCCTTTCCCCAATTTTGTTACTAATACCCCTATTGAGATTGAGCAGGTCTGCAGGTTATGCCAAAGATGTTGAGGTTCTCATGCGCTCTACGCTGAGCACATGTCCCCGAGTCGGAGCCAGATGTTATCCCCACTTTTTAGGGATAACTAGGAGATCATGTCTCGAGTCCCATAGGTCATAGACATGGAGTATCGAGAGCAGGATTGACCTGAGCATGGCCCTGGAGGGCCCATATTTTTCTCCCATCATTTTTGTCTTGACAGTAGCAGCAACATCCATCACCATAGGATTGCTCCTGTATCAGAAGAGGTTCTTGCTCCATGAGGTAATTGGTCCAAGTATCATGGTATGTGTCAATTTTGATCATTGAAACCTTTAAATATATGCATCTGATTCCTCTTATCTCTAATAACTGCTTGGATCTTACATTTTCTCACTTGACCATGTTTGGGGGGATTGACAGGGTGCCCTAGCAAGCCTGTGTCTGTAGGTTTTGATTTGCCACTGGGGGGATTTCTAAAAATCCATCATCCACTCCCATCATAGCACCACTCTTACATTTTGTTTCCTGCTCAAATATCCCATTCCCCTTGTCCAAGCATTGGGTTGACCTATTTCAGGACTGCACCTTACCTCGTGGGAAGAAGGGGCTAAAAGCCCAGAAGGTAAAATCAAGATGGTAAAAGATAAAAGCCTAAAAATGAACCTCGAGATGCTTCACCCCGGGATCCCTGAGAAAGCAATAAAAAGCTTCTCAGAAAGAAACAAGAGCGACCCGAAGAAATAATAAAACAAGACCTAATCAAAGGATAGGGGGTCTCATCACGAGCCAGCCTATTAGGTCCATGGGTACCTAGCAGTATGACATTGCCACCAGCTGGTTACCACACCAAGGCAGTGACTCTTGGCTGCATGGCCAAGGAAAAGGGGGTCTCATCACGAGCCAACCTTCTCATCTCTGCAAAAGTACTTGTGGGTAACGCTGTCAGCTCTGGTCACCATGCCAACGTAGTGTCCCCTGATTAGCTTTTGAACAAAAAGAAAATAAAAGAATAAAAAGAATAAAGGCAAGAATGGGCTTGGAAAAAATGCATCCATGACAGGGACAGCTCGCCTTCTACAAAGGCACCCACAGGTAACATCTTTGCACCCTTGGCCATCATTGCACCCACATGCTTGGAAATCCCCTGACTACACCACCCACTTACATCGCTTGGAAGAGGTCTTTCTTGGAACTTGCCTTTTTCTGTGGACACTAGCCCAATAGGAAGCCTTGTCCTTTTCCCCAAACTTGTATTGCAAGCTTGTGTAACGTCTTTGAGCTATTGATTGATGTATTATGGATTTTATGCATGTGTTTAATAATATTAATGATGAAATGTGATTGACATTGCCATGATCCCTATGACTGATGAGCCCATGGAGGTCATAGCCTTTGATGTGCAGGACCACACCCAACGGACAGGTACCATTTGGACCAGTACACATGGGGAGATGATCAGTTCGGACCTCCTTGGGGTTGAAGATCCCACTAGATGGATGTTGAGACCCCATCAGGGGGTAGAGACAAGACATAGGTTGATCAGAGTCTTTGCACCAGAGAAGAAGAGGACGTTCCACTAGAGGCACCCCCACATAGCTTAGCCTAGGGGGATGAGCCCTTTTCACTGATACGTTGGCCTTGGAAGGCTTGGGACATCACCTTTGATGACCATGATGTCATCCAACCTATTGGATGTCTTTGGAGGCAGATTGGGCAGCAATGGCACATGTGGCATGTTGGAGAAGCCCCTAGAGGGCTAACATTTTGCTTCAGGATGTTTCATTTTCCCTAGAAAGGGCTAGCGCCTCCCTTAGAGGGGATTTTACTCTCTTTTCTGCTTATTTAGGGTTTTTATTTGAAAATTTAATGTAAAACGATATGATTTTGATAATTTGACCTTGTCATCCTTTTACCTGACCTAAAATGTAAAATTAGGTCAAGATTTTGTATAAATGAGAGATTTTCACTCTCATTTTTTCATCACAACTCACTCACTCATTAGTGAGGTCTGAAATTTGTGCCCTATCTTGGGTATTTGACTGATTTAAGGAAGGCCCACTTGTTGAAGGAAGATATTTTTGGCATATTTTGGCAATTCTCTTGAAGGAAGGTGTTACAACTAGGGTTTGCATACTATTTCATAGTGATATGTAAGTGTTTTTTCTGCAAAACTTCTTGAATGAATGGTTGTAGTCTTATATTCTTGCATATGTTTATAATTTGCTGATTAAAAACCCTAGGTGACAAGCACACAAGTAGGTCCTTGTCTCACGTCCCCTGATAGAGAATTTTTCAGCCATTGAAGAGGAAAAGAGATCCTAGCCGTAGCTACACTCCTTTCTCCTCTTTCCCTTTGCTAGCCATACATGTTTGAGCTCAAGAAGGAGAAGACATCCCAAGCATAGGTTATCTACACTTAGGGTCGTTTTTCTTCTAGGGTTTAATGATAGAGCCTTGTTGTAGCAACACTCTCCCTCATTTGACTCTCTTGTCTTGACTTTATCTTTCATGCTATCTGTTTTTTCCATCTAAGGAAGGAGGAGAGAACACGAGGCCTTGCCATAGAAACACCGGAGTGAGCCTCTCTTCCCTAGGGTTTTGTCTCTGAGGCCATGCCATAGTAGCACTTCAGAGCTCTTCCCTCCAGTCCTTATCTGTTCTCCTTCAACCCTTGTGTCCTCCTTTAAATTGACTCCATTTTACCCTAGAAGGCATTGATCCCAAGACCTCCAGTGTTGAAGTGGAACTTGATCACAAACTCTCTCAAAACTTGAATTTCAAACCCTAAGCTCAACTAACTTACTAACCCTAGTTGCTGACATCATCCTTTGTTATTACATCTTTAATGCAGCAATGTTTTATTTTATGAGCAATTGAATAGTAGTTAAAGGCATTAATTGATTTAAGTATTGATTTGTTGCATTAAATGCCATATCGTTCTAGTATTTTTTGGTGAAGTGACATTACTTTTATTGCTATTTTGAAAACATTGACTTCGTCAACATTTACTTTCAAATTGCTTATATTGAATATCAAATAGTCTTTGATATATATGAAGTACTAACCAAAGCCTGCATATATCATTTTATTGTTGCTTTGTTCTCTGGCAAGGATTCTACTTGGTTATATTTGTTGGCTATAAGTCGAACTATCTGTTCTGGTGGTGATCTATGAAAGGAGAAACTTGTCATTATCTGATTATCCTTTAGCCCCTTCAAACCCCCAGGTCACCGGAGATGTCTCCCTTGGGCCTCACCTCCCTAAAGAGAAAGAACCTCCCCATCGTGGTGACATTGGGTGGGATAGGTTCCTGTTACGCCAGTTTGGCCTTCTACTTTATAGCCTTTCTTCCTAGCTACAAACTGTGCAATAACAAGTCCCGCAGGTCCTAGACATGGAGTACCGAGAGCCAGATCAACTTAAGCATGGCCCTGGAGGGCCCATTTTTTTTCCCTTTCAGTACCTCCACTTTGTCAGCAACAACAACATCCATCACCTTCAGCTTGGTCCTGTATTAGAGATGGTTCTTACTCCATGAGGTAATGAGTCCGGGTATCATGGTATGTGTCACTATGATCCTCAAAACCTTTGAATATGTGCATTTAATTCCTTTTGTTTCTAACAAATGCTTGGATCTTATACCTGTCCACTTGACCATGTCTGGGGGGAATGACATGATGCACTATTAATCATGTGCCCATAGGTTTTGGTTTTCCACTAGGGGGATTTCTGAAAAAGTCATCATCTACTCCCGTCATATTACCACCTTTTCATCTTGCTTCCTGCTCATCCATCCCATTACATTTGCCTGGGCATCAAGTTGGCCAATCATTTAAGGGTTGCACCTTGCCTTGTGGGAAGAAGGGGCTAAAGGCCCAGAAGGTAAAAGCAAGTTGGCAAAAGATAAAAGCCTAAAAATAAAACCTCGAGATGCTTTGCCCAAGGATCCCCAAGAAATCAATAAAAAGCTTCTCAGCAAGAAACAAGAGGGACCCAATAAAATAATAAAAAAAGACCTATTCATAGGATAAGGGGTCTCATCACGAGCCATCCTATTAGGTCCATGGGAACCTAGTAGTATGACACTACTAGCAGTTGGTTACCACGCCAGGGTAGTGGCTCTTGGTTGCATGGCCAAGAGAAAGGGGGTCTCATCACGAGCTAGCCTTCTCATTTCTGTGAAAGTAATTATGGGTAACACTGCCACCACTGGTCACCATGCTAGGGCAGTGTCCCCTGAATAGATTCTTGAAGAAAAAGAAATAAAGAATAAAGAATAAAAGGCATGAATGGGCTTGGAAACCTTTGTATCCAGGATAGGTGCAGCTCGCCTTCTATAAAGGCACCCACAGGTAAGCCCTGTATTTCCCTGCTTTCATTGCACCCCTTGTCAGGACATCACTTATCCACCTCACCCATTTACATGATTTGGATTTAATCTCTTCCAGAAACATCCCTTTTCCAGTGGATACTATCCCAATAAGACACCCTGTCACCTCCTCCAAACTTGTATTGCAGATTTGTATAATGTCTTTGAGCACTTGACTAGGGTAAAAGGGGTTTTATGCACATGTTTAATAATATTGATGATTAGATGTGATTGACATTGCTATGATCCCTCTGACTTATGAGCCCATGGAGGGCGTAGTTGTTGATGTGCAGGATCATGCTCGACAAACAGGTACCACATTGGACAGGTAAACATGGGGAGATGATTAGCTCGGACCTCCATGGGGCTGAAGAGCCCACCAGATGGATGTTGAGACCCCAACAGGGGGTAGAGACAAGACAGATGGGCTTGCACCTGAGAAGAGAAGGACGTTCCATAGTGGCACCTTGGCAGAGCCTTACCTAGGGGGGTTGTACCCTCTTCATTGGAAGGTTGGCCTTGGAAGGACCAGGACGTCACCCAAGAGGCTCATGACGTCATCCAACTTCATGGACATTTTGGGAGACAGTCATGGTAGTTTTGCACGTGTGGCAGGTTGGAGAAGCCCAAGGAGGGCTAACATTTTTCTCCAGGAGGCTGCATTTGTCCTAAAAGGGGTTAACGTCACCCTAGAGGGGGCATGACATCTTACCTTTTTCTTTATTAGGGTTTCATTATGACATTTTAATGTAAAACAATATTATTTTGGTATTTTGGCCTTGTTGGCCTTTTAATGACCTAAAATTTAATTAAGGTCATTGGTATGCTATATATTGAGGGTTTTTACCTTCATATTTTCATCATCTTTCACTTACCACTTGATGAGGTCTGAAATTTGCGCCCTCATTTAGGGTTTTTGGCTGAAAATTGGTGCGCACTTGTTGAAGGAGACTATTTCTTCACTATTTTGGCATTTCTTCTTGGTGGAAGTTTTACAACTAGGGTTTGGCTATTGGAATTCTTGGTTAATGTAAGTGAATTTCTGCAACACTTCTTGATTGAATGGTTATGGTTCTATTTACTTGCATTTGTTATTATATTTGCTAAATTGAAACCCTAGGTGACAAGCACATGCGAAAGTCCTTGTCTCATGTCCCTACCAAGTTAAAGAGCCATTTGGTTTTGTTGAAGTTAGATAGAGCCTTTCCATAGCAACACTCTAATCCTATTCTTCTAGCCTAGCCGTATTTTACTTGTTGTTGAGTTAAGGAAGGAGAAAACGCACTAAGGCCTAGGGTTTCTACACCTTAGTGAGTCATTTTCCCTAGGGTTTGATTGATGAAGCCTTTCCATAGAAACACTTAATCATCAAACTCTCTTGTCCTTAGCCATCACTTAAGCTAG
>JZKD02S1092867.1:0-13103 GCA_000966675.3 Picea glauca
TAGATGAAGACTATTGTGGTGGATATGTTCCACTGTTCGTGACTATACGTTCTTGATCAAGTACTTGTGTGTTACTTGGTGTGGTAGTGTACCACTAGATTGTAGTTATGTACTACTATGGATAGACACAATTGTGTTCTATCTTTGTTTTAATTGCCTTGAAGACTATCAATAGTTTATTGGAGATAATCATCATCTAAACGAATGATGAAAAGAGATTTTCCAGACGAAAA
Source organism: Picea glauca (assembly GCA_000966675.3). Classification (NCBI taxonomy): domain Eukaryota; kingdom Viridiplantae; phylum Streptophyta; class Pinopsida; order Pinales; family Pinaceae; genus Picea; species Picea glauca. Next base: position 234 of record JZKD02S1092867.1, read on the forward strand.
ATAGTTCAGAGAATTTACTCTTATATATTATAAGAATGACTCTTGTATCACTCTATGGTGTGAGTGAATTATCCATCATCATGTCTGATTACTCAGATAAAGTATGGTTTCGAGAGATGATGCAGTTGATGGTGATGTTAATGCTCATGATCTAGTCATGAGATAGTCTAAACGACTATGTTGATGCTACTAGGTAAATGGTATGTTTTTGTGCTCAAGACTATTACCTGTAATACCTCCCTAGCTAGGAGGGAGTGTTAATATTATGGTAGTTGTGGGAGGTATTTACCTCCACGTATAAAACTAACGAGAATAGAAGATTCTGAAAAGCAAGAGAAAACCCTAATGAGTTGGCTAATAACCCTAGAAGTATTTTCGGCTCAAGAAGATAATTTATATTAGGTTATTAGCCTCCAAGAGAAGAAGTCGACCAGAAATAATAATAATAAACTGAACAGACATGTACCCAGAAAGAGAAGTTGGCCCCAACAAATCTGGCAGAACCACTATAAACACAGGGCGTCAGTTCTCATTTGACACATCTCAGAATTGTAGAGCAACAACTAGTGCGCATTGCAGTTCCCAGTTTGGTGTGCACATGTGGAGGAGAGCTGTAGGTGTAGGTGTTGTAGCAACTAGTTTTCAATGTTGGCTTGGACTATCTCTTGGCTAGGGTTTGGACTATCTGATCAGCTATTGTTGGTGCACTATCCTTGGAGGAAAATGCGCTACACCTTGTTTGGCTATCTAGCCTAGGTTTTTCTTCCAGAGTAATTCTCAGTCAAGGTTAAGGTGCTCGGAGGGTGGCTTCGTCCTATGGTTGGGTGACAAGGGTATTGTCAATGGTAAAATGAGCACACAATCTTCTATATTATAACCATATTAGATTATTCTTGAGCCCTGGAACATATAATACTTCATCAACATAAATTCTAGCCCCAGATTCCAATCTGAAGGAGACAGAACCTACTCCCTCTATCTTGTAACATTTTTTATCCCCAAGCTCAACATGCTCTGCAAAACATGTTGTCTTGAAATCTAAGAGGATCTCCTTGAACCCTGTCATGTGCTTTGATGCACCACTATCTACTAACCAAGTTTTTGGCCCCATGAAAAATGAACTGGATAAGGCAGAAAACAAGTAATATTATTTTCTATTTTATTTCTCATTAGAAGGAATTTTCTGATTTCTTTTGGATTCATCATCCCTAGCAGTTGAGGCATGATGTTTCCCTTTCTTGGGATATTTATTTCTAAACCAACAATCTTTATAAAAATGACCCAGCTTATTACAACTAAAGCATTTAATCTTAGATGTATCAATATTCTTGCCTTTAAATGTACCTTTGGTGTTTGGCTTCCTTTGAGAGTCTTTATGGAAAGTGCCTTTCTTCTTTCCCTTGAATATTAATGCTAAAGTTGAGTGCTCTTCTTTCGTTGGCTCTCTCTTGGTAGTTTTACAACTCTCCTCCTAGAGGAAATCATGCCATAACCTCTCAAATGTGGGTTGAATCTCTCTCCCACTTACATTGGATAAGAAGGTCTCCCATGAAGAAGGAAGACCATAAAAAATGGCCTGCACTAAATCATCCTCGTCCACTATCACCCCTGTGACCAAAAGCTAATCTTTGATATGGGATATCTTGGAACAGAAAGATGCCACTGATTCACGTTTCTCCATATTCAAATACTTAATCTTGTTCTTAAGTGTCCTCTTTCAACTTGGAGCATTTTTCTCATACATATTCACCAAGGTATCGATACAGTCCTTGGCAGTCATTAACGAAGTCATTGTAGGAATTATACTATCTTTGACTGAGTCAAAGATGATTCTCTTAGAGTTTTCTTGACTCTTCCTGAAGGTTGTTCTTCCTTCATTATTCGTGGGTTCATCCACCACTGTGGTCACATACTACTCAAAATCATGCTCCTGCAAGATATTTGTTATCCGGAGATTCCACACATTGAATTTGGTAGCTCCTTTGAGCCTATCCTTGGCCCTGATTTAAATGGAGGATGACATGGAATTCACACTAGAAACTTAATCAAGTTAGCTTGGATCTATGTGTACCTACTGATGCATTTTAACATGTTTAACACACCCTAAGCTCTGATACCGTGTTAAATTATGAGCTTGATTTCTTATGCGGATTAATTCTTTTATTTTCTTCAATACTTTGATTCCATATGAATACACTTCAACAATACCAAATCATAATTGAATAGCAATAACTATGTAGATAAGTAAGCATGCACATCAACAACACATATACCCTGGGAAACCCTGTAAAGGGAGAAAAACCCCAACAAATGATATTCCTTTATTGCATTAATAATGTAAGATAACTTACAAATATCCACCATGAATGTTATTCTCTTAAATATCTTTCCAAGATGACTCTGACCTGACAAAGACCTAAGAGAGATTGCTGAAATACACCTCTGATATGTTGTTTTTATTGTTGATATACAACACTGATATGTTGTTGATATACGCCTCTGATATGAAACCCCTATTATTGATATACAAAACTGGTGTTGGAGCTGCCCTTGTTTTATCTTTACCCTTCACAATTTTCAGTCTTTGATACTTGAAATCTAAAGATGGCCTTTTGATTTCCCCCCCCTCGAAACTTAAAAAAAAAAAAAACTCTACAACCTGGTCGAATGAGCAACGATGCTTTTCCCCCCCCCCTCAAAACAAGTCCACTTTTGTAAGAACGTTCGATATTTTTGTTTTATTTCGGGATCTCGCAAGTCGAATACTTTAATCCTTGAATTCACACATCCCGAGTCACGAAACGGTGAACTCTTTTTAAAATTTTAACTTAAGACAGAAACCAGGGTAAAGTCTTTTAACTCAATGATTAGACGTCATTGGGGTTTCGCGCCTTGGCATTCGTCAAACCCAAAATTTTCTTTTTTATAGCCCCGAGAGCCGAGAACATGAGGTACTTTGTGATAACTCTGATCAAGGATTAAAAATAAAAAGATAAACATGGTTAAATCTGTTCTCGACGTCTCGTCACTCAACACTATCTTTTCGAAAGTTACGGCGTCTAAAATCCCGAATCACGAAGTCGCGACATAATTATAGCAAGATTAATTAGTCGCCTAATCTAAGATTTTCTTCCCCTAAATTGAGCCTTAATTATCGCCATCTCGTGGTTTCGCGACTCGGCATACTAATCTCCCAAAAACTTGTCTTCGAAGTTTCGAGTCGCGATATAGCGAATAAAGTGATTAGGCAATTAATGACGCTCCAAATCGTGATTAATGTTAATTAAGACAAAATCAGCCCTCGCAGTATCGCGAGTTGAAAACTCAAAATGTCGAAAGGAAATCCATGATGCAGCGAAAAGCGAGAAAATTATTAACGTTGCTAAGTTTGAATATTTTAAAATAAACCAAGATATGTCCCACGCATCGAGGCTTGCACGTTTCCTGAGGTAACTATTTGCTCTCCATACTCCGGCTGATTGTCAAACCGCCAAAATTTATGACATTAATGGGAAGATAAGGTAAATCTATGTGTAAGATCGGATTTTTTACGGCATAAGTTTATTTCTAATTTTGAATTGATAGGCTTTCTTTGAAAGGTACAGTTTTGCAAATATATGCAAGAGCTACGTTTCATTATGCATTTTTCATAGCATGCAGAGCTCATTGTTTCTGAGTTAAATACTTTCTGCATGTATACACAATTCTATCAGAGGAGAGCGAAAATGAAAACTGCGGCCATGGCTCTGCGGAAAGCAGCAAAGGCAAATGCCAAAGTCACTAGACAGGGCTCAGATAATGTCTCCGATACTTCACCCCGAAGTGTAGAATCCATCTCTGACTGGTTGTTTGTGTCAAATATTCTGCAAGAAGAATTGGTAGATTACTCAGACGACTCTGACGACATCGAAAGAGATGATCTACACACCAAGTACAAGATAATCGTTCAATCTGGGATGCACAATATAGCAACCAGGCCACGGTTGCTTCCGTATTACGACATGATCTGGTGGGCGTTGGACCACATAGACTTACCTACCAGGACGATCATGAACAACCAGTGAGTTACTGTCGGGACTTTTAGGCCCGAGCATCTACAAACCATGTATAAGCTACCTTCTACGTCTAAATATACATATGGTGCCGATTTCTTGGAGGAATTCAAAGAGAAAGAGTGCACCCAGTACAACAAAACCATGTCCGGTTTGATCAAATATTGGGTTTCGCGCGCAGCGAAATTTAGAGCAAGTGACCAGGGCGTTTATTCTATCTCTTCTTTGGAGCCACGGTATAAATATGTGGCCATGATGACATGCCGACTGTTTGGGCGAGAAGACACATCACATTTCTACATTGGATGGGTGCCTCTCATGTTTTGGGTCGCAGAAGGTTGCTCATTTAATTGGGCAAAGATGCTCTCAGACAGTTTGGCCAACAGGGTCACAGCGTATCGGGAGCAAAAGGCAAGTGGGAAACCGTCCTCGTTTTTCATGTCAGTATATATCATGGACGCGGTATGCTCCATGACACCATTCCCATTGATGAGTTGGGCTTGGAATCCAGCCCAAGAAAAACTCGTGCATGAGTATCATGACAAATTATGGGAGAATAAAGCAGGAAAGTTCACATATGAGATTTTTAATTGGGTGATGGTACCCCTGCATATCACCATCTTTGGGCACCCACCACCTCGCATCTTGGACAACATTGCAACAGGTCTTAGTGGCATCGCAGATTGGTATGTGGAGGCAGAGTTTTCGTATATCATAGTTTTCGGGGCTTCCGTTCCCCCTCATGCGTTGCCTTTGTTCATCCCCGATAAACTGGCTTGTCGAGAGGTTGCATGGAAAATGTTAATTGGAGGAGTGAGCAAGGAACTCAAGGGTTACTCAAAGAAGGTATGGCCTTCTTTTCCCATTCGAATGAATTCATATTCTTTATTAGATTTCGGGCATGCCAAAGTCGAGGTTGCTGCCCTAGAGGACCTAAGGTTGGTCTCCATCGAGATTAAGAAACATGATCCACAGAAGGTTGTGAGCAATCATTTGGCTCATTGTGGACTGAAGAGATTCAAACATGAAAATTCTCCCTCAGATGACATTTTCCGAGGGGCAAGATCTTATGAAGAAGTGCTAGCCCGAATCCAATCGTTAGCACCCAAAGACACAACATCTGTATTAAAATTCCAGGAACATAGACGAAGATGTCTCCCCGCTGTGTTGGGAGGTTTGACCATTGCCGAGACAAAACAAAAGGATGCTGAATATTTTGCAGACGTAATGTCTAACCCTAGACAACAGCAGGAAGGGGAGAAAACGAGCAATTCCAAAGCAAAAGAAAAAACTCCAGACCCACCGAGGAAGAAGATACCAGAGACTGAAAGAGAAACTCCAGGTACGCCAAAGGAGCAGAACCCTGTCGATACTCCAAAAGAATTAGCAAAGCAAATAGGAGAGCCCATCATCTCGGTCACACCCTTGCAGTCGGCACAAGGAAATGTCAGTGAGGGATGGATATTTGATGAAGAACTGAGGCCTATAAGAGTAGAGGAACTCCCTCCAAATGAGTTCTTTTTTGATAAAAAGAGAAAAGCGGTAGTGAAACGAGAGTTTTATCAAGAAGGAGAGTCCACTGTGAAAAAATACAAAATCATGACAGATGGCAGGAACAAGAAAAGTGACCAACTTGCCACTGAAATCGCTGGAACACTGGGGGCATACGCTTCGGAAAATAAATTCTCGTTTGGGCATCTGAATAACCAACTAAAAAGGAAAAATCGCCTAATCAGGACCCTCGAGGCTAGATTGGCTACAGCCACAAAGAATGCTAAAGATCAGGCCAGCATGGAGATGGAACAGGCTAGAGTGGCCGACAAAAATGAAATAGAAGTGATCAAAGCCAAGCTAGAGCAAGCACACCTAGTGATCTGAGATGGTCAGATACAGGCGGGTCAACAGAGGACTATGATCATAGAGCTGCAGGCTCAGCTAGAGGTCGCTAAAAGCAAGGTGATCGATGTTGAGGGGTTTAAATCCCGAGCGATCAATATTCGGAGTAGGATCTCTTCTGTACAACAGAGTCTGCTAGAAAAAGTGGAACAATTCGAGAGGATTGCCTGTTGATGCATCGGATTTTCGAGCACCTGACTGTCAAAGAAAGGAATGTAGAAGTAGCTCGTGTCTCCTTTCAGGAGGTAGTGATAGCTACGAACAACAGAGTTTCGACAGGTTCTCCTGGACTCACCATCTCAGAACAAACTAGAGGTAACATTTTGTTGAAGGATTGGGAGCATAACATTACCCTAGGCAAGGAACAGGCCCAAAAGGTAACCAGTTCATTAGAAGAATCCTTCAATGTTATAGATGGCGAGTTGTTGGGTATGGAGAGTGGAGGTGACGTGGAAACCTTAATGCAAATGAATGTAGAATAGATCTCGCTCGATCTGAAAGAGAAGAATGAGAGAGATTCGGCAGATATTTCTCAAATGGATAGGGTGGACATGGCTCAAGTCGACAAGCACTTGAACCAACCCAGCGCACAATTAAGTGCCCTCGACATCGTCGATGCACAAATGGGAGACAAGCTGCAGCAGTTAGCCCAAGAATGTTACTTCGCTGAGGCCAGCTGTCAAGTGGAACCTTCGCAGCTCGTATCTCAGTTTATGGAAAAATGTAGCGCTTGCACCGAATCCGTGCAAAGACGAGCACCTGGCACCAATTGAAAATAGAGTAGGAGAAAGGGATTGATTTCGCTCCTCTCGGTTGTAACCGAATTTGTGAAACCGTTGAGATTTCTAACTGATCTGTAAAGTTGTATAAATATATTACAAAAAGAAAAAAGAAAAGGCTAGACCTTTTTGGTGTCGATTGTAATAGAGTTTTTTGCATTCGAGAAGTTAATATAAGCAAATCTGGAGATTCTCGATTCCGTCCAGACTGTGTTACAAGTTTTTTTCTTTGTATTTCATGTTTCATTTCATTACATTATTCATGATTGATGTGCTTCGTTATACTTTAGTATGACTACTACTATAATGAAAGGATTCTGATATTTTTTATTTGTTTATTGTCTTTCCTCTGCACCAGCTATCAGCGGGTGTAAGACCAATCTGCACTTTCAAAATTCTATATTATTCTTTGTTATGTCAGTTATTTTCTTACTAATTTTCTCTTATGTTTATATGTGAGTTTTCTCTTTGACAAGAACCTTGTGTTATATGCAGCTAAATGTTTTTCTCTCACCTCACAACTTTATATAAAATATAATACAGTTACGGGAAAGAGCCTTCAATTTGTATTTCCATTTTATTCCAAAAACGTAAAATTCTCTTTATTTCGACCAAATCAAGACAACATTTAAATCTCTCTATAAATCCTTTCCTAATCTTACTGTTCCTCCATGACTGTCCCTGCAGTGACATAGCCTAATATCGAACCCAGACTATTGAACCAAACACACATCTCCTTAAATATTTTTGACATAATCCTTAAAACTGCTAATAACCGAGACGAACTTGAACGTTCATGGGTGGCCATTGAACAAGATATAAATACTCAGAAATAGTTGGAAGCTAGACGACATGAACGTAGAAATCGTCCCTAGTTTCTTATACCGAAGGTTGACGTTACCCTCTTACCCATCTTTCACCTACTTTCGGATGCCTTGACACTGTACTTTTTTATCCTTAAGTACAGACTCAGGAACAACATCTGGTATGATTCTCTGGTATGTTGCCTCTTTATCACTGATATTCTCTTCTATTTCTTCACCCTTAACCTGCATATCAAAACTGTGTTGAAGAGAGGGTTAGACCTCTGCTTATATAGGCTAAAGAGGAGAAGAGGAGAGGCTCGAAATAGTAACATGTTTTCATGCTTTAATCATAAATCAACTTCATACTTTAGTTCAAACTTAGAACTAGACTTAAGACTTCAGTTCCAACTCAACATTACACTTTAGTTCTAAAATAGAACTAGAATTAAGATTTCAGTTACAACTCAACATTACACTTTAGTTCTAAAAAAGAACTAGACTTAAGACTTCAGTTGCAACTCAACATTACACTTTAGTTCTAAAATATAACTAGAGTTAAGACTTTAGTTACAAATCAACATTACACTTTAGTTCTAAAATAGAACTAGACTTTAGACTTCAGTGACAACTCAACTCTTTACAAGGCAATTCAAATTTCTCTTCATGGTGGATAATGTTACACGTGCCAACGCACTAGATCAATACATTTATATCATTTGCAATATTAGGAATATTGTTTATTTCTAGCTCATAGGAATTTTATATTCAACCTAACTTTTGCTAGATGCCTTGACTTTTTATCATGGCTCACAAGGCTTCACTAGGCTTACAAAGGTTGTACATTCCTCTTGACTTTTTCACTAGTCTGTCTATGCTCACAGAGGTTGTATGTTCGCCTTAATTTTTCACTAGACTGTCTATGCTCATAGAGGTTGTACGTTCCACCTGAAATTTTCATTAGAATCACATAGCATCTCATTTTTCCTGAATTTTGGTTTGACTCACAGAGGTTGTACGTTCCCCCTGGATTTTGTCAATACCTCACAAGACTGGTTGATTCTCCAAATATCCCTGGATAGCCTCAGGGTGGCCCATATGGCCTCTCATTGGAGAATGACTTTCGATGCTACCAAATTTAACATGATGCACTACTTCTTGGGACTAGAAGTATGGAAAAGGACAGATGATATTTTCCTGAGTCAAGGAAATATACAGTGGAAATTTTGAAAAAGATTGGTATGACAGAATGAAAATCCATGCCTACACCTATGGTGACAATTTGACTAAGACAAATGATTTTGATTTAGGTGAGATTGATCCACCCTTGTATAGAAAGTTGATTGGATCACTTATGTATATGGTTAGCACCAGACCTGATATATGCTATGCAGTGAATGTGCTTAGCCAGTTCATGATTCAACCGAGACAGACTCACTGGATAGCAAAAAAACATGTATTGATATACCTATGAGGCACAGTTGGAGATGGCCTAAGATATGCCTCTAGTGTAGACTTGAGCATGCAGGGATATGCTGATGCATTTTGAGCATGGAGCATAGTGGACTAGAAGAGCACCTCTGGTTGTTTCTTTACCTTAAGGTTTTCCATGGTTTCCTGGTGCATCAGGAAATAGATCTCTGCGGAATTCAATACCACAAAGGAAGAGTGCATAGCCTTGAGTGTGGTATTCCACAAAGCAATGTGGCTTCAAAAGCTTCTGACAAACTTATTTGATCATGAGATGGATCCTAATACTATTAATTGTGATAACCATAGTTGTGTGAAGCTCTCTAAGAATTATGTGTTTCATGATAGATCGAAACACATTGAGATAAAATATCACTATATCAAAGACATGGTGTAGAGGAAAACAAGAAATGTGTAGTACATTCTACCCATGAATAGATTGCAGACATCTTCACCAAACCACTTTCCAAGATGAAGTTCAATTACTTCTGTGAGAGACTTGTCCTGGTGGAGAATGCCTCCCTATCTGAGAGGGAGTTTTGATGATTACAGTTGTGTGAGACATCCTCCAAGACATAGATTGAGTGAGTCAACCTGAGAGGAAGCTCATGAGTTGGGTGTGCCCATGAGATGAGTGTGTGGTTCCTCTCTAAGACATATAAGGAAAGTTGTGTGCCCCTATGTGGGGTGAGGAAGCCCATGAGTTGGGTGTGCCCATGATATGGGTGTGTGGTTCCTCTATAAGATAGAGATGGAATTCTTTGTGCCCCTATGTGGGGTGAGGAAGCCCATGAGTTCGGTGTGTCGTTTTCTCTGAGATGGAGATGAAACGATATACCAGTCTCCTCTGTGCAGAGAGTTGAGATGAAGTGATACTCCATATGATTCTCTTGTGATATGCAGTGAGATAGAGATCTATTGAGTAGGACGTTCCTGTGGCTGAGCATAGGTGGGCGTGATCCTAGTGGTTGAGCATTAGTGAGTGTGTATTCTAGTGATTCTCTTGTGAGACACAATGAGATAGAGACTTGGACATCCCTATGGATGAGCACAGGTGGACGTTCCCCTATTGGTTGAGCACTAGTGGGTGTATGATATCCCTTGCTATATTGTCCAAGAGTCAGACTTACCGGTAACCAAATTTGTGATGTAAAGGGTACAGGTTGGCCCCACCATAAAGTGAAAGACAATTAATGTAAAAGATAATTAATATGGTAATTATTAATTATATTTTGAGTTACTCAGGTCAACTTTGTTGTCCCAATATACACTACTTTTGATATGTCAAGGATAATATAAATAAAGGTAATTTCCCCATTGAGGAAACATAACACAAGTGTGAGTTTGGAAATTTCAGCAAGTACTTATTCTTGGGCTGAAGTACACACCTCTCTTGGAGGCTAGCCTTCTATGTTTTGTGAGCACCCTTTTGTCTCCTAGGTTTATGGTGTGGGAGGTATTTCTCTTGAAGAATATAGAAAAGGGTCGGTTGGGTTTTCTTACCTTGTTGAGAAGGGTTTCCCAGGATACTTCTTGTGTACTTGTGCATGGTATTTCTTCTTGTGATCTTAGTTGCTACAAAAAATTATTTATGGTGTAACTACAATTGTCTATGGTTCAAGTAAAATTATAAAATTGGAATTAACTTCATGCTTGAGCCTAGATTAATGAAAAATCAACATGGTATCAAAGCACATGTCTTGAAGAACCCATTGCACAAGCATCTACCGATCATCCTCTTTCTCTTGCAGAACTGTATGGCCCTCCTAGTGTTTCCAAAAAATCCATATGATCCTCCTTTTTGAGGTGTTCCAACACTTAATACTTGGACGATGCGGATAAAAAGTGCATATGAGTGTACGACCACCTTCAACGCACCTCCAACAAGCTTAAGATTGCATTTTCAAGCATTTTGATTTTTAGCCCTAGGGTTTATAGGGTTTCAAAATTTTCTATAGAAATTTCAGAATTAGGGTTTCTGCAACTCATTGAAGGAGCTCTTTAGCTCACCAGTATTCTTCTATATTTAAAGGATTATTGTTGCCAGTCATAAGCCCAAAAAAAACTAAAGTTGCTAGCCTAGCCTAGCCATTAGATTTTCTATCCCAGTTGACAAGGGTTTGGGAAGAATCTAAAAATAAAATAAAATATGATGAACATAACCATGATGAAAGATAAGCTTGGTGGATCAAGAAAAATCAGTTCCTAGAAGCCAAGACTTCAAAGAGATGAAGACATCAACATTTCGACACTCTCAGGTATGGTCCCCACCAATGACAATACTTAGTTAATTGACAGTAGTACCTCCAGGCACATGACTAGTTTTAGAGATCACTTGACTAATTTTGTTGAGAAAGAGACAAATATACATGTTTTCCTTGGAGACGATGCTAGATATAATGTGAAAGGGTTGGAACTTCTACCTTCCAACTAGATTATGATATGCAGCTTCAACTAACTGAAGTACTATATGTACCTGGGATGAAGAGGAACCTTGTCTCCATTTCTACCTTAGAAAACAAAGGCTACAAGGTTACCTTTTTAGAATGAAAAGTTCTTGCATTGAAGAAAGAATGACATATAAATTATGCCAAAGTAATTGGTGTTCGAGAAAGAAACGTATACGTATTGACCATCAAACTAGTCCAGGCCATGATACATGACATTATCAGTTTAAGTGAGCTATGGCATAGGAGACTTTCTCACATTCATTATAGAGCTCTCCCAGCTCTAGGGAAAATAGTAACAAGCCTTCCATAGATATAGGTTCAGCATAAAGGTGTTTGCAAAGGATGTACTCTTGGAAAAAAATGTTAAAGGGTCCTTCTTGAGAAGTGACAATAGATCCAAGGAAATAATGGACTTGATACCTTTAGATGTGTGTGGGCCAATGATTGTTGCCTCACTAAATGGATATTTGTACTATGTACTCTTCATAGATGATCACTCTCGGAAAAATTGAATTTACTTCCTGAAGAACAAGGATGGAGTCCTTGCAAAATTTCAAGAATTCAAAGCTCAGGTTGAGAACCTGACCGAAGAAAGATCAAGGTACTAATATCACATAATGGAGGAGAATAAACCTCCAAGGATTTCAACAACTTCTACATTGAAGCAGGGATCAAGAGGGAGTTTGTAGTTCCTTGCAACCCTCAGCAAAATGGGGTTTTAGAGAGGAAGAAAATAACTATCATCGAGGAAACCAAATAAATGATACATGATCAGAGTCTACCTATGACTTTATGTGCAAAATCATGTACGACAACAGTATATGTTCATAACAAGGTTCCTCATCATATTTTGAACATAACTACAGAAGAGGCCTTCACTGGAGTGAATCCTGATATTGGACACTTTAGGATATTTGGGTGCCCAGTATATTTTCATGTACCTGTTATCCCCAATATCTAGGGATAACTAGGAGATCATGTCTCGAGGCCCACATGGTCCTAGACATGGAGTACCGAGAGAAGGAGCGACTTGAGCATGGCCCTGGAGGGCCCATCTTTCTTCTTCTCAGCCAGCTTTGTCCTGTCAATAGTACCAGCCTCCATCACTACCGGCCTGGGCTTGCATCAAAGAGGGCTCTTGCTCCATGAGGTAATTGGTCCAAGGTATCATGGTATGTGTCATATTTGATCATTGTGACCTTCTTATATATGCATTAGGTTCCTTTCATTTCGGATGACTGCTTGGATCTTACACTAATCCTCTTGACCATTGTTGGGATGATTGATGGGGAAACTTAGCAAGCCGGTATTCATGGGTTTTGGTTAGCCACCAAGGGGGGTTTGCAGAGCCATCGTCCGCTCCCACCATCTTATCACTTTTCCATATTATATCCCGCTCATCCATCCCATTCCCCTAGTC
>JZKD02S1092878.1:0-13103 GCA_000966675.3 Picea glauca
AACTCATTTGATTTCTGCCCTTAGACAACGAGAGATATTTTGTTGATTTTTTTATTTTTATAAATAAGAAGTAAAACTTACTGAAATTAAACAATCTAATATACTAATTCTACACATATATCTATATCGAACTAAACTACTAATAATATACTAAAGAAACAAATGACAAACTGACCTGGAAACACTCCAAATTTGTCCTGCATATGATGACTTCGTAGCTGGTCAGAGGAAGGAAACTTGCACCGGATAATCCAAAAGCTTCTCGTAAACGATAGGCTGCGCTGCTCTTTGAGTTTATTTATAGGACAAACAAGACATAAAAAATCATAACAATTATAAGATTTATAAATCTCTGCAATAAGGGAAACCTGTTATGCAAAAAATTATATTTAATAATTCAACTTATGAAGAAGAGAAATCTGCCATTCACAAACTGAATTAAGCAATTGCTATGTTTTTTTACACACTTGGAAGAAATCAGATATGGATTATAGTGATTAAATTATATCATTTGCAAAATATTAAGATAGCTAAAGTAGTCATAAACTAAATGCAAATATATACACAAGAAAATGAACAAAATATTGATAAGCAGTGCAACCTGGTCCTCCAAAGAGTGAATTCTGGACCGTAGAATTGGAATATCAAGATAATATCTCTCTAACCACGAGCTGCATTGATCACACGGTGGCACTGTAGGTTTTGACAGAGCAGGAAAGGGTTTGGATAAATGACCCGGGGCTTCACAAGGCAGCTTAATGCCTGGGTAGTTAGGGTCGTCCTGTAGGCAAGGGGGTAGGTTTGTCACAAAGTCATACGAGGGTTTGGCACACAAACCTTGCGAATAGGGGTACTCGCTAGCCAAGAAACACTCCACTTCCGAATCAGAGTCCTCACTTAACATGATAGGTTTTGGATCGACAGGAGGTTTTGGCTTATTTCTTGCCATTCGTGAAATTAAACGTGCATTCTTTTTGCCTCTGGCATTTACTTTAGGTTTCTCCTTAGGCTTTTTTCCCATAGGATTAACAGTCTCAACACCCTTAGTCACAGAGTGGGGTAGGTTGGTAGGTGAGTCGGCCAAGGGTTTAGGTAGAAGGATGTTGTAGGGTACTGTGGGTACATCCTTGTCTTCGCTCACCATAGGTTTTTCAACCTGTGGAGGGTTCGAATCCTCAAAATCATTCCGAGCAAGGAAATTGCTCCAACAATCTCCGCGTAGACCCAAATGATAGACAACAATAATCTTAAGTAGCCCATAATGAAAAAGGCTACTATCAGCCTGATTCCTTTTGTACTTCTTTGACATTTTAAATAGGCTTCTATGCAAATAATATGGCATATTGAGCCGATAACCCATAAAAACCATAAGAAAACGAAGGTGGTGTAAGAAAACAAACCCGTACCGACCTTCGCAGGTGATAAACTGTTTGATTATCATCAATAAATCATGCCAACGCTGTTTAAGCATGGTCACAGGCAAACCTTTATCACAGGAGGTAACTTTATGCGACTGGAAGAGAAGTGTCCAAGGGACCTCCTCCACTTTGCAATTATTGGACCATCATTGTCCAGTGGCAGGCAAACCCGTAGCAAGACTGATAAACTGCTCGTCAATTTCCAGTTGAACATCACCGACCTTGGCTTGACAGCCATCAAATGTCGAAGCAAATTGTCGAGATATGCAGAGGTTAAAACCCTCGAATATTGGTATAAACGGAAGCCACCCATTTTCCTCAAGGTCACTATGGGCATTGTCAAACATCAACAGAGTCTGGCTGCCATTAGGTTTAGCTCGGACGACAGGGGCCATGGTGCGAGCACATGGTAAGGGTTTGGTTTGAATTTACCAACGCACAGGAGCAGAGTCATTTGGTCTAACAATAATGAACGATCAAAGGGGAAGCATTAATGTGCGCATGCGAGGGTGGTGGAGTTATTCACCTCCATGCATAATAGTTATGGTAAAGTACAATCGGTGAATTCCACATCTGTTCAATCAATCATAGCATAGTTCAAAACCTTATCGTTTTCCAACCAAAGAATAAAACGGTGAGTGATATGCCAACGCGCCATTAACTATAGTTTTTCAAACCATGAATATTCAATGTGTAACCAACATCGGGTGTTAACCATGTGCCATTGCATAAATGTTTAATCAAAAGTTTTAAACCATTGTGCCAATTGCCACTTATAAAACTTACAAGCCAAGAGCCATCAAAAGATTATCATAAGGATCACATCGTATATAAAAACAAAAATAAATCACGACCCTTATGCAATTCATAGAATCAAGTATAAACCCACATGCTCAATGCCTCATAAGTTTAATAAAATCAAGTTACACAATCAAAGTAAGAATGTCCAAATGGGCATAGTTCGAAAATCCTTTCAGCCACATAGCGATAAACCAAAGGTAAGTGTCATAGAAAATATCAATAAGAAGATGACGACAGTTCAGATAGTGATCGAAATGTGACCTTGAAAGGAGAAGTTTTCACGCTTACAGTCGTGAAAACTTAATGGAGAAAAAATGCAAGTGTCGCAAGAAATGAAAATATCATCTATTTGAAAGATGCGACGACAATTTGAATTTCAGAAGACAAAGGTGTAGGCAGCTTATAGGACAATAGAAAAAAATGAATTGGCTGCCAATAGGACCTTAGAATCCATGCAGGGATTAGTTCCCTCATTAGGGATGTCGACTGGGGGAAACCCCTTCCATGGTCAATGGAACCCATGGAAAGGCTCAGTACCTATGCCCATAGGATCAGTAGGAGGCAACCCTTTCCATAGCCTTTGGAACACAATGTTGGGAGAAATCCCTTCTCAACCTTCAACATCCTATTACGGGAGTCAGCTGATGACGTCTCAACTAGCACAGCATCCGAATGTTAGCCTAGGCCATGGTTTTTACTAGAACCCGGGCCAACAACCTAACTTTTCTTGGAAACTTGTTGCCAGCCAAATCCCAGTCTCCTATCCTCATGTACATACTCAACAACCTAAGCTACCATTTCTGGGAACTTTACATTTTCCAGACTTGTCAAGATTATTGAATGACCCAATATGTCACGATCCAAGTTGGCCTGCTATGTCGACCAAGTTTCCCTCATACATTCCAAAGTTATAAGGTAATCCTAACGAAGATCCAGGTGATCATGTGACCACATTTCACTTATGGTGCTCGACCAATTCTTTGAGGGATGAATCCATCCAGTTGCATCTGTTTCAACACACTCTTATCGGGAGTGCTGTGAAATGGTACATCGAGCTCAACTTCTCAATATACTCTACTTTTGGCAAATTGGAAATGGTTTTATTAAACCATTTTCAATTACCTATGAGATACAATGCCGACACAAAACTGTTGGCCAACTTTGAGCAGACAAAGGCTGACCATATCTCTGATCACATCCGAGAATGGCGGAGCCAAAAGAGTTTTATTAAAGTACCAGTTCGACCAACATTCCTGCTGGAATGGTTCCTTAAGTCTTTTTTACCCCAGCTATCCAAGGATGTAGCAACGTCAGGGGTCTTTTCAGAGGAAGAAGCGATAATGAGAGCTCAACAACTAGATCTGATTTACTCTCAGTCTGGTTTTCTTTGTGAAGTTTTTCCATATGCACCACGGTCTATTCTTGATAATACCAGACACAAGTTTGGACCACATGTTGATGAAATTGTTGGTTCAACATAAGAAAAGCCCATTGATCCGCTGTCAAACCAATTGCAACAATTATCGATACAATAGACAGTGGATAGCCCAACCCCTAGTTCAACTACTCCCCCTACTCAGACGTCGGATGTACACAACATGCAATCGACGAACCCAAAGGAAAACCAGTAGGCTAAAGGGAAGAAAAAACAATGAAAGAAGGGTAAGGAGGATAAGAAACCGACCAATAATGTTGGCAGGGGAAACAAAAATAGAAAGAATTTGAAGTATTTGTGCAACCTTTGCACGGAAGACCACCCGACTCACCTGTGCCCTCGACTCGCGGAGGCCCAAAAGTTATTGCTACAGTAGTAGCCTGCAGTGTTAACAAACCCATTTCCTCATGGGAAAAATTTAACTCAAGCCTCTGTGAACACGGATGGGGGAAGTTAGGGACCCCCTTCATCGTCTAGTAATCCATCGACCTCTAATATCTATATGTTGAAAGGTGAAGATCACATAGCTACTAGGGAACATGATTACAGAACACCAAGTACTGCCAAAAAGGGTAAAGAAGCCGAAAACCCATCTGTTCCTCTCCAGATTGAGAGAATATGGGTGAAACAATGACACACATCCTGAAAGGGGCATTCAAGAAGGCTTCACATAATCCAAATGCGAGGGCCACCCAGAATTAATCTGTGGTGGAGGATTTGTCACAAACCCCTTGCGCGATGTCTACTTTGGAGGTCCTCTAGAGTTGCCCTTTGTAGAGAAAGGCTCTATTAGCTGCCTTAGGATCCACTGAGACATGTAATCTAGGAACTATCAAACTTGATACAACTAACTTGAAGCCTTGTCTCCCATACCACATTGCATTTCATATAGTAGTGGCTCACCCCACGAAATCGTCTACCCAAAATATTTTCCATACAATGGTTGATGAGGCCGCCTTGACATGCATGCTGTTGATGGAATTTTGGAAGTCCATTGGCCAACCCATTCTGTCTCTTTCACCTAATCTCTTATGGTTTTCGATGGTCATTATTTTAGACCACATGGAATCATTCCTTCTTTCCCTGTGCAGTCAGGAGGGAAGATTGTGTGCGTCGAAGTTGAAGTGGTCGATGTGCCTCTCGAATACAACCTCCTGTTAGGAAGGAGTTGGACATATGCCATGCATGCAATGGTTGCCATAGTTTTTTGGGTCTTGTTGTTTCCACATGAGGGCTGAATAATGACCATTGATCAATTGTCCTTCTCCAGACCTGACCCTTCAACAAGGGAATCCACGGTACCGGTGATTGATAACCCATAGCTTGATGTCGTCAATGTGGGGGCTGATTTGTGCCCACATCTCATGGGTAATTTTTATTACCTACCTCCTTCCAGTGATGTCAAAATGATATCGATTGTCCATGACCAGCCTAAGGCTGAACTCTTTTTAGTGTCGTCATTCCGCACGACTTACTTTAATGATCCGTGGATTATTCCTTCCCCATTATCCATGTTGGAAGGGATAGGGTACCATGGCATGCCCATTCCCTTGTCTATAGCAGAATTTGCGTACTCTATAGTCCAACAAGATTCCACTAACCCTGATCTGACTCTCACATAGGAGTTATATCTAGTTCTCGAGCCTTCCTGGGCTCAAGGTTCCCTTTCCACTACCAATTCCATAGACTTGGTCTTACCCTCTGACAAGGTGATTTTAGAGGAATTGACTGGTCTAGATAGAATCTGGGATGATCTCCATCACAGATCATATTTCCTCCCAAAGCTAGGAAGAATAGAGGTAGGAGAATTTGTGTTGACTATCACTGGAGATAGGTCTTGTCCTATCAATCCCCTGGCTACGCACACAGTTTATCCTGAGGGAAATATGGAAACCATCTCTAAAACGATACCTATCTATATCTCTAGAACCCCTGGAGTTGTGGAGAATGTCTTTGTCGAAGCATATTGTTCCCCTGAGGAGATTTAGATCTATACATATTTATTTAAATAATTTTGTGAAGTTTTTTCCTGGTCTTACAAGGAAATGCCAGGCATTGATCCAAGAATCATTGAAGATGAGATTATGACTTAACCTGATTCCAAGCCGGTCTGATAGAAGCTTTGTCCGGTTAATCCTTGGAAAGAAACAACTATTAAGGCTGAAGTAGAGAAACTACTCAAAGTTGGTTTCATCTACCCCATCCAATTGACTCAATGGGTGTCAAATATCATTCCAGTCAACAAAAAGCACAATATGATTCACATATGTACGAAATTCTGTGATTTGAACAAGGCCTATCCAAAGGATAATTTCCCCACCCCGTTTATTGACCAGATTGTCAATGAATGCGTATGCTGCGAGGTATTTTATTTCATGGATGGTTTATCGGGATACAATCAGATACAGATCAAACCCGAGGACCAACATAAAACATCTTTTATCTGTCCATGCGATACATTTGCTTATCGGAAGATGCCTTTTGGCCTAAAGAATGCTGGAGCACTTTTCAGTGGGCCATGTATTTTTCTTTCCACGATATCAAACACATAGTTGAGGCTTATTGTGATGATTTAGCGTCACGATCTTGTAAGAGAGTTGATCATCCCTCACACCTCTGACTTATCTTTGAGCGATGTCGCTACTATCAGATTCGCTTGAATACAAACAAATGCAATTTCTGTGTGACGTCGGTTCATCTGCTAGGTTTCATAGTTTCGACAACAGGGATCATGGTCGATCCTCTAAAGGTTGAGGCTATAGTTCAGTTTCCTTCGCCATGAAAAGTCCCTCATCTTTAGAGTTTATAGGGAAAAATAGACTTTTTATGGCATTTCATCGCAAACTATGCGGAGATCACAAAAGGGTTCATGCATTTACTAAAGAAGGACGTTCCTTTCCATTGGGACAAAGTTGCTCAATGCTCTTTCGAAATGTTGAAATGCACCCTCACATCTGCCCCCCTGCTTCAACCACCCAATTATAATAAATATTTCTTATTATACTTGGCCACTGTAGAGTTGACCATTGACATGGTCTTGGTTCAAGAGGATGATTTTCTTGAAGAGAACATGATTTACTACCTGAGCCAAGGCCTGGTTAGACCAAAACTCAACTATTCCCATGTTGAGAAACTTGCATTGGCAGCATTTCATGCTATCCAACAGTTCCGTCACTATATCATGTTTCTCAAGACCACTATAATTGTTGTTGTGAATCCATTCCAACATGTGTTGACACGATGTGTAATCAGCATAAAGATCAGTAGATAGATAGTTATCCTCTAGGAATTTGACTTGGATTTTGTTTCGACGAATCGAAAAAGTCGTTGGTCTTTGCAGAACTCATCTTGGAAGTTCCGTTCAAGTCAGGTGATGTTATACTCGAGGAGTCACCTATTAAAGGAGATATGTTTTTCATCACATCTTCAGACCCTTGGTATGGAGATATACTAGTCTATCTCTAGACTTTGAAGTGCCCCACTTTTGCTTCTCGGGATGAGCATCGATGTATATGCCATCAGGAAAAAAACTATCTTATTATCGAAGACACTTTGTATCGTCTAGGTATATATTTCATCCTTCAGCGATGTCTCACCCATGACAAAGCAGAAATCATGCTTATCGAATGACACACTGGAGCATGTGGTGGTCATTTTTCTGGGTTGGCAACAACCTAAAATATTCTACGAGACGATTTCTATTGGCCGACGTTAATCAAAGATTGTGTTGAATCGGTCAAGAGGGTCCACCCTTGTCATACATTCTCACGGAAGATGAGGACACATCCTGCTCCCATTTTTCCTATCATCATAGTTGGCCCCTTCACCAAGTGGGGGATTGATTATACTACATACCACCCCCCTTTAGCCAGGGGGTACGATTATATCATCGTAGTACTAGACTACTTCACCAAGTGGGTCGAAGCTATGCCAATGTTCAAGGATGATGGAGAGACAACAACTCTCTTCTTGTTTAATCAGATAATAGCAAGGTTCGGTGTCCCGAAAGAGATTGTGACTAACCATGGAAGTCACTTTCAGAATAAAATGATGTCTGATTTAATGTCAAATCTAGGGTTGAGACAAGAAAACTCATCACTTTATTACCCACAAGCGAAAGTTCAGGTGGAAGATGTGAATAAGTCACTCAAGACCATTCTACAATGAATGATCAATTTGGCCAAGTCAAATTGGCATTTGATGTTATAGTCAACATTGTGGTCCTATCGAACATCTATAAAGACTGCCATTGGTTTCTCACCTTTTCAACTTGTTTACGAGATGGAAGCAGTCTTTCCTATAGAATGCAAGATCCCATCTCTTAAGTTGGCAGTACAGTTATTTCTAGACACTTCACCGCTTGAGGAACGCTTATTATATATCAAGCAACTCGATGAGCAACGATGCGATGCAACCTTGGCTAATGAGGCTCACAAGAAGAAAGTTATGTGTCAGTATGATCGGTCCATTCGTCCTTGGATTTTCTCTAAAGGAGACCTTGTCCTGGTCTATGACCAAGATAAGGATCCCCTGGGGGTAGGCAATTTCAAACCCATGTGGTTCAGACCGTTCATTGTGAAGGAGGTATTAAAGAAGGGCACTTATCGTCTAGTTCAATTTGAAGGGAAATATTTAGCGGAGCCTAGAAATGGGCTCTACCTCAAGAAGTATTACTCGTAGGTGGGTCGCCTTGGGTGACTACTTGTATATATGTATAGTTCTTATACATTTTAGTTTTTGTATTTTGTTTTATGGATGTGTCATTTTTATGTCAACTTTTTCACTGTGGCAATTGTCAAGTGAATTAGACGTGTTCATTGGATTCGTGGACGATGATAGCTGGCACAGTTGGAGGCTTGCTTCTGCAACTTGGGTGATCTTCACACCTCAAGGCCAGTTGTTATCTTCTGAAGGTATTTGTTTAGGTGACGCCAAAAATAACGTCACCAAATATAGTGCAGTAATAGAGTTTCTTCATGACACCTTGTCGCATGGTATCTCTTACCTTCGGGTCTAATTAGATGCACAATTGGTTGTGTCCCAGTTAAATTAGGTTTACCGCATTTGTGATCCTACTCTACATCAATGATTCCTTAGGGTACATCTCTTAGAACGTTGTTTTGATTACATTACATATATCCATGTTCCTAGGAGATTAAATCAAATGACAGATACTCTAGCTAATCAAGTATTAGATTGGCATATTACACACACGTAAGGAAAAGTACACACATACACATGTAAATACATTTGTAAATAAATGTAATCCATAAGACATAAAAATATATAAATATGCATATATATATCAAAAGTATCAGAGTACAAAGGTGGGTGAAAGTGCCTAAAAAATATGTCTAGTATACGTCATGGGTCTTATTCCCTCAAAAATATACAAAAAAGTTCCCTCATCATGTAAGTGGTCCATCCTAAGCTAAGGGAGGGGCCTATTGGCCCTGCCGTAGTGTACCACGGTGTTTTCAAAATGCTGAAAGAATTGGACCCAAGTTTGTGGCACCCCAAATATGTGAGGTTGCATCGATGGCGGGAGATACTTGATCTCTGCCATAGGGATTGCACGAGTGAGCGCGGTGAGGTTCTACTCCAACCATATCAAAACTCTCTCAACCTCTCTGGCTGGAGGTCCCCCTGCTGCTGCTGCTAGCCCAACAACTACGGCTAGTCCTGCCTTTGGTCGAGGACGCCGCCTGGTCCTCAAGAAGTTTGTTGGACACACTAGTCCCACATATGTACATAACATATACATAGTTGTTAGATACTCTGGTACGCATAAAAAATGATATATATAAAGAAATAAAAATTAAATAACAATTAAAAACAAACATACCTATCTCTCCTTGTTCTGCTCCGGAAGGTACGAGCATGTTAGGATCCCCGGAGAAGTTAATGCCAACATAGGGGTAGTCCTCTATAGTCGGAATCTAGTGATACCACCAGTCGAAAAAATCATCATTGAAGGCCTCAATGGTCCTCCCTCCCCCCAGTCGTGGAAACAATGTCGCCCATATGCACACTACTGGGAGAGAGGTCACATGCCCCTGTACCATCTCTCACAGACTAAGACTAGGTACCCTCTCAAAGAAAAAGGAACATATAATAGTCTCGAACCCAAAGTTTTTGTTATTCCGCACATGACACTCTGTCAGTTGTCTCTTCATGAAATCCAGCATGGTTGTGCTCCAGTCGAACACTCGTGAATTTAATCACTGTACCACACAATGCATGTGCACCCGGGAGGCCTGATGTAAGGCCGTGGATCCAATGATCCACCCAATAAGTAAAACTATCACTTGCATTGATAGGTTTGAAATCTTATGGATCGACACCTTAGAACCCACTTGATTTGTGCCAGTGTCGTAGTGTAGCCCGATCAATTCTGCAATATACCAGATATATAAAATATGCAGAATAGAAACGAAATGCTAGAAATGATAGAATAACAGTCAAATATCCAGCATAATCTTCACAATACAAAGAAATGATATACGAAATAGCAATAGAAATAGCACTTTGAATCAGATAGCAATGTTCACAGGCCTCTTCGAGGGGGAAACCTCCAATCGAGCAATGCTCTGTTACAATAATATCCAAGGTAGGGTTCTCATACCCTCGACTCCTATTTATACTAAAAAGAAGCATCTAGAGGAAGATCCCTCTAGAAGCGGAAGCTTCTATTAGGTCTTCTTACATCTGCCTTATTCTATCTTATTGAAAGGTCTTATTAATATTGACCTTTATTACATCCGAATACATTGATCTACCTATGTGCGGGTTAGGACCTTAACAAATTCGTCTATGTTGTGAATCCTAGGAGGAAAATCATTAAGGTTGACTGGTTCCCCTCTCCTTGAGAGGCTAGTCATAAAATAAATATCCTCAGTCGTTGGAGTGCCAGTAATCTACCAAGGCGTTCAGTATCTTGGGTTGTGCCCTCATGAGTGGACACTCGAAGAATTTCAATAAACCACATTGTGCTAATACGGCGAGAGCAACAGGGTCTTCTGCAACCAAAGAATCAATGTCTTCATGCCCCCTTTCTCTCCAATGGACATACATCTTGCAAAATGACAAGTTCAAAAGAGAGTTAAGCTCTTGTTTTTCAATTTTTTCCATGTGTTTGAGGGTGTACATGGGCTGTGTTGATAAAAGTCGCGTATGTATGTGGGCAGGTTGTTTTCTGCCTATGGCCATACATGTGTTGTCCTTGGATAGCCCACATTCATGCAGGGATGCACCCTTTTTAAGAGTGCACACCCCTCGAAAATACTAAAATGAACGAAAAGGGAAGTATTGAATTGCAAGAGGGGTTGATTTATACTTACTTGGTCCGAGCGGAAGTTCGTTTCATCCATTGAAGCTCCCAGAATCAATTTTTTTAAAAGAGGGATGTTTTTGTCTTTTTGGTCAATTCTCAATTTGCAATGGTGATAATGAGCTGCAAAGCTTCTATTTATAGACTTTTTTTGCCCTTTTTGTCATTTTTTTTGAACCCTTTTGTCATTTTTTCTGGCTTGAAAATTGTTTAGTATGGTTCTTGAGTTTCTCATTAGATGTTATGACATAATCCACTTTTGGTTTGGGAAACTTTTTGAGTGACGGGTCACTTTCTAAGGTCCTTTGGTAAAAGTTGTTTTTCCAACTGTTTGCATTTAAGTTAGGATTCCACCTCCACTTGTTGCACCTTGTTGTATTTTTCTCTTTACCATAGGATCGACCCCACCATATTGCGACACAAAACCATCATTTCTACTCTAGAAGTATGGTAATTTAGTGGTAGAGACTACCCTCACATGGATTCCCTAGGTAGATCATGGTTGCATTTTGGTGTCTATGCTGTCAATAATGACTATAGGCTTGGGAGTCCTTTTAGTCTTTGTCTTGATTACGATTTTGAGCCTTCACATGTATGATGTATTATCACTTTTGGCCTCACCCTCGAGACTCCCAAAAAACAAACGGGTCTTCGTTTAATCCCTCTTCAGACCCTCTAAACATGAAAATATTGCTAAGCGATCTTGTTTCCCTTCACACTCGCCAAACTAAAATTTGAAGGCACGTTTGTCCGATGGTCGTTTACCCCTTTTTCGTTCTGGATGGCCAATTATATCAAAAAAGGTATACTGTAGGAACTTCGGTTCGCTAGAATAGTATTCACAGGTATACATTTAACCCTTTTTCAGGCCTAAGGGACTAAATTTACGAAAAAGGAATCCCCACGGAGTCCATAGTTAAGCTCTTTTCAGACTCCCTAAAAGTGAAAAGATTTTTGAGTGAGCTTGTTTCTTCACACTCGTTAAACCGGTCCAGAAGAACATCCATTATAGAGTCCATAGTTAATCTCTTTTTAGACTCCTTAAAATTGAAAAGATTGTCGAGTGACCTTGTACTTTCACACTCGTTAATTGGTTTAGAAAAAACATCTACTGGAATGAGTTTACCCCTTTTTCCGGCTTGTAGATTAAGGAGGAAAAATGTACACCTCGGGAGATTCGTCTCACCGGGAGAGTTATCCTCAGTAAATTTCACCTTTTTCAGGATAAGGAGACTAAATCTAGAAAAAGGTAGTGAGTCCATAGTTAAGCTCTTTTCAGAATCCTTAAAATTGAAAATATTTCCGAGTGATCTTGTCTTTGTCACACTCATTAAAATGGTTTTGAATAGACATCTTTTAGGTGCTAATTTATCCCTTTTTCGAGCCGACTAGACTATCTTTGAAAAAGGTACCCCAATGGAGTCTTCTTTTGTGCCTCTTTAGACTCTCTATGATCAGGGGATCAAATTTTGCTCAACTTTCAAAGTGCTCGGAATGTGATGAAAACAGTGACATTGCGTCCGTCTCGTCTTCCTGATTCCAACGGTATATTTACTTTCTCAAACGGAGTCCGTATGGAGAAGATATCACGATCTGTTCGCCAAGACAAATAGGCAAAAAAATTGATGCTGACTGTACCTGTCCATACAGTCCGTACAGTCCATATGGTCTGACGTGGCAGGGCCGTACAGACCGTACGGTGATGATGTGGCAGTTTTTTATTGGTTGATTGCTGGCGAGTCGGGTGTTGACACGTGTCTGGTTGGTGGCAAATGATACGAGGACACGTGGCCCAATCCATGGGTGCCACGTGTCCCCCTCATTATTTGGTTTATGTTTTATATAAAATGTAATGGGAGTCCGCGGGGTTCAACCCCCGGACCTCCCCTTCTATATAAAGACTTCACAACCTTCCACTAACCACTATGCCGGCCTTGTTCCTTGTTTCATATATCCACGCGCATATATTTAAGCTTGATTGTTGTATTCAATGGAAAGGGGGGCGGGTCGGGGCTTAGCCCTGACCCGTGGTTTCATTCCACAACATATGACCATGTTATATGTAATATAGCCGATCGTTTGGTATGCACGCGTGATTTGAAACTTAACCCTTGGTCAT
>JZKD02S1092889.1:0-13102 GCA_000966675.3 Picea glauca
AATAACTAAAATTCATATATTTATGTTGTATGGAAGCCATGACTATGGCCTAGTCAGTCCACATGGTTTTGTAAGGAGGTATTTATGCTATGGAGTCATGTTTATATTCAAACCTTGAGAAGAATCTTGAAATGTGGGATACTTTAGGGGTAAGTTCAGAACCTTATACTTTTAATTGAAATGGCACACTCACATCATCCTTGGAAGCGTTCAATGGCTTAAGTAGTTAGTAATGGTTAGGATACCAGTAATTGCTTTGTGTCTGTAATGTGTTTATACCATGCCCATGAAAAAAAAAAAATATTGAGTGTATCAAGGAGTGAATAGGTGACTTTACCTTTGAAGGAGATGAGAAATTGAGTAAAACATAAAGAGAAGAAATGAATGATATGAGAAGGGTAGAATTATGACTCAAGGCTTAATCTTTAGTGGGTGGTTAGTTTTGTTATTAGCAAGTAGGATTCTATTTCATTCATTGGATTACAATCATTAATGAGTTGTGTAGAGGTGAACCATGATAATAGATGTTATTTATAGGCCAAATCAAGGTGAATTCATTACTAGATTGGCTTTGGAATCTAAAACCTTGGGGAATTAATGATTTCTTCAAGTGGATAAAGGAATAAAAAACGTTAGAAGAGATAATGGTCATGATGATAAGTCTCTTAGAGTCCTAACTGGCATTTTCAAACCCTTGTGTGTAGAGATGGAAATTGGAGCATGAATGTTTGTATTGAAAAGTGAGGTAATACCTTGAAGACTCTAGTTTAGATTGAAATGATTCAACTTGATCAAGAGTACATAGGAATGGGAAGAATGGAGTCTAGGAAAAAAAACTTGAATTCTTGTAGTTGATCATTAAATTACGATTGGAGAGTCTACGTTAGATTCACAATGGATGATGTTTCATATTTAAATTTAAGAAAGTTAGAATTTTTTAATGAATAGATCCCTACAAGAAGGCACTAAACTTTTAGAATAGTACCTGCGGTGTGGGACGGAAGGACACTAGTGTTTGGTGGTTGTTAATTACTTATGCACATTTCTTTCTTCATTCATTGATAGTGTTGTTACTATTACCTTCCTGTAGAAAAAAATAAAAAATAAAATAAAATAAAAATAAAAATAAAATAAAAACATTTAGCACTCATTATGCGTCGTATGTTATCATAATGAAGAGGGGTCGTTACATATTGTAACATAGCGGGTTCAATCCCGTGACTCTGGATTGCCAAGATTTCCACTACAGTAAACCCTTGAGTTAACCTAGCACTAACTAAAACCTTAACGTATCCATGCGGTGATCTCGATTAGAGGACACCACCGAGGTTTCTGGTGTGGTGTCATGGAAGTAGGTGTGATGCCTCCAGAAGTTCCCACACCTTCAAAGTATGACCCCCAAGGGGAGGAATTAGTCCTTGGGATGGAATATATGGTTGAAGGGATGGTGATGGTATGACAAGGCCCTTCCAAGGATTGTCAAAAGGCCTTGATTCACCATCTATTCAGAGTGAGTTCAGGGCACCTATACCCTTGAGGGTCCACAACGCACCCGAAACAGTACCGTTAGAATCCACCAAGAACTCAAGAGAGATGAGTTCTCGAATCCTCAAGTGCTGCAGATGGTTGCATCATTGAGGCATGGTTGTAGATCAAGGCAATGTGCTTCATGCTTTGCAGATATGACCTCTAACATGAAGGTTCGCATGGTGGTTTTTCAATTAAAGGGGGGGTGCTCTTATATGGTGGAAGATGCTCCTACCACTTCTGAACATGGTCGTCGATGATGTGTCATGGGCGCTATTCGAGGAATGGTTCTAGAATAGGTATCTTCTGAGGAATTCATTGAGTGTCAGCTCAATGAGTTCAATGCCTTGCGACAAGGCAGCTACACAGTACCCAAGTACGAAGCACATTTTGGAGCTTATTCGGTATGCTCCACACCAAATTACCCAGAAACTTAAGGTCAAGATGTTTGAGTTTGTCCTTATTGTTAGAATCCAGCTTCAACTTTGGGTACCAAGAATACTGGACCGAAGAAAGTGCATTGTATTGTGGGGGGGGGCACATTACCAACATTACTTCCCAAAGAAAAGGGATAGAGCCTCTGGATCAGTCGGACTCACTACCGTGGGAGTTTTTGGCAAGACCCATCGGATTCATGCAGCAGTGAATAACCACCAAGAAGAGAACCAGTGGACTGTGCTTGATACATCAGGTAACATCGTTGACCAGACCCTTAGTATTTTTATAGATCCTGGGGATACCGAGAGTTTCATTTTTGGTGTAGTGCTAAAAAATATTAAGGTAAAGGAAATCGAACATGATGAGTTTAGCTTTGTAGAGATGGATTTTGGAGCCAAACAAAAGGTTGAAGGAAAGGTTACAGGTTGTACCCTTAACCTCGAAGATTTTATCACTAGGGCCAACCTATACCTCAAGATCTTAGGATCTCATGATGCCGTGGTTGGTATGGAGTAGTTGGAATCACATGAGGCGATACTCAACTATAAGACGAAACAATTGAGATTGTTCGATGTTTAGGGACAGAGATGCATGATTGTAGGTCGGAATCAAGGAGTTTCCCTAAGTTTTATCTCTTCCTTGCAGTTACGGAAGAGCATGCGCAAGGGGTGTAATATTTATGCGATCCTTACATTAAAAAAAAAGGGAGTAGCAAAAGGTCTAGAACACCTTCCAATGATGAGAGAGTTTGTATACGTCTTCCTGGAGGAGTTACCTGGTATTCCACCGGAGAGGGAATTGGAGTTTACCATGAACCTAAAAGTAGGGACCAAACCATTAGCAATAGTGCCTTATCATATGTCAACCCCAGAGTTATGGGAGTTGAGAATTCAACTGAAGGAGTTGCTAGACTTGGGACTTATACGTACGAGTGTGTCACCATGGGGTGCACCTGTTATTTTCATACGAAGGAAGGATGGGTCATGGAGACTCTGCATTGACTACCATCAATTGAACAAGGCAACGATCAAGAATCAATATCCATTGCCAAGGATTGATGATCTATTTGATCAGATGAAGGGTGCAACAGTGTTTTCCAAGATCAATTTGCGATCAGGGTATCACCAGTTATAGATTAAGGAGGATGACATCCCTAAGACTGCCTTTAATATGAGGTTTGTTCATTATGATTTTATTGATTAACTCTCTAGACTGAAAACACCCCAAAGGTGTTTATGAGTTTTATGAATGGGGTGTTCAGTGAGTACTTAGACAAGTTCATCCAAGTATTCATTGACGATATTTTGATTTACTCTTGGATGAAAAAGGAGCATGATGAGTACTTGTGCTTGGTACTATAGTGTCTGTGAGAACACAAATTGTATGGGAAGTTTTCCAAATGCTCATTTTAACAATCAAAGATTTACTACTTAGGGCATGTCGTGTCCAACAAAGGTATCATCATGGATCCAACAAAGTTTGAGGCTATTATGGAATGGAATGTGCTAACGAATGTCCTGGAAGTGCGTAGCTTCATGGGTTTAGCAGGATAATATCAAGGGTTCGACAAGGGATTTTTGAAGATAGCAAATCCGATCACGGAATTGCAAAATAAGAACAAGAAGTTTGTTTGGACCGAGAAATGTGTGGAAGCATTTCAGAGGCTAAAGGAGATGTTGAAAATGGCACCGATACTAAAGGTCCCTGAAATGGATAGAGACTTCTTGGTATGCATTGACGCATCCAAGGAAGTCTTAGGCCGATTCTTGATTCAAGACAGTCAAGTGATTTCTTACATATCGAGGAAACTGAGAATGCATGAGGAGAACTATGAGACACATGATTTGGAGTTGTTATCCATTGTATATGCCTTGAATTTTTGGAGACACTACCTTGTTGTATGGAAATTTGAACTAAATACAGACAACTACGGACTACAACACATCTTTACACAAAGCAACCTGAACGCACGACAACGATGTTGGTCGAAATTTATTAGAGAGTATGATTTCGAGATTTATTACATAAAAGGAGCAGTTAGCTGAGTGGTAGATGCATCGAGTTGAAGAGAACACATCTTTTCAATGTTTTCACTTCAGACAAATATACGTGAAAATATTCTAACTTTACAACTTGACGATGAATGGTACAAGGAGGTCAAGGATTTTATTGGACAAAACAAAATGATGGTACCAATATTTGAAGGATTTACGTTTAACGACGATGGTTTATTGAGGTTTTAAAAAAGGATTTACATACCATCGAATGACGAGTTTAGGAGTTTGAACCTAAACGAGGCTCGCAGAGCAGTGTACAAGGCCCACCTATGAGTCACGAAGATAAGGGTGGACCTTAAACACTTATTCTTTTGCAAGGGAATGAAGGAAGACATAGTCAACTATGTGGATGGATGTCTAGAATGTCAGCATGTAAAGGCTAAGCATAGACATCCAACAAGATTGCTACAACCACATGCTATTCCGGAATCGAAATGGTAGGTTATTTCGATGGATTTCATTGTTGGATTGCCACTGATGGCAAGAATACAAGACTCACTTTTTGTGGTGGTCAACACTCTGACGGAGAGTGATATTTTTATTCTTGTGCATACAATGTATCAAGCACCTGAAATATCTAGATTTTTTATCAGTGAGATTTTGAAGCTACATGGCATACCTAAGAGGATTATATCCGATCGAGGATCGATGTTTACTAGATGAATTTGGACTAGTTTCCAAGAGGCTTTGGGTACCCTACTTAACTTTAGTATTGCGTATTTCCCGGAGACTGATGGTAAGATCGAACGAACAAACCAAATCTTGTAAAACATGTTGCGCATGTACGTGATGGACCAAAAAAAGTGATGGGAAGAATTCTTTCCACTCATAGAATTTGATTATAACAATAGTTACCAAAGCACCATTAAGATGGCACCTTTCGAGTTCCTTTATGGGCGACCATGTCAGATGCCTTTGAGTTGGGATCAGTTTGAGGATAGGGTCCTAGTGGGACCAGAAGTGATCCATGAAATGGAATATCAAATGAAAACAATAATACAAAAGATAAAACAAGCGTAGGATCGAAAGAAGAGTTATGTCGATGTGCACTGTGTAGACCGTAGTTACGAAGTTGACGATCGAGTCTTCTTGTGGGTAAAACCGCATAAGAGTTCGATCAATTTTGTAAAGGGAGCTAAAATCTCTCTTAGGTTCATGGGACCTTTAGATATTTTTGAGAGGAAGGGGCCCATGGCCTATTGACTAGCCTTTCCTGATTCTTGAGGTGTATGCACAATGTCTTTCATGTCTCTATTTGAGACATTATGATTAGTGATCCTACACATGTTTTGACTTGAGAACCTTGCGGGTTTCGGATGAGGGTGCGCTCATAGAAGAGACAATACACATCATGTATTGTCGCATTCAAAAACTATGATGTCGAACAATAGATCAGGTCAAGGTCCAATGGGACAACTATAGTCCACACTCGATGACCTGGGATGAAACATATGATATGTGCCAACAGTTTCCATTTTTGTTTGATAGATAGATTTATGACACTGTGATACATATTATTTCAGCACTTATATACTTTGAAAATTCGAGACAAACTTTAGACCAAGAGGGGGTGTATATAACATACCACTCATGCTCACACTGAGTGAACTTATCCTTTGAGGATACTTGCTTGCAAGTGATCCATATTATGATACTAATGGCCATTGAATATGAATATGAGGCATTATGGATGTGATTATATGTTATTTTTTTGTATTGACTTAGGCATGTGCTATTGATTCAGTTCTCCAGAGTGTGCAGTATTTGGACCTTGAGGATGTTGAGGCATTGATGAAACCGTTGGACTATTGGGGTTTGATTGTTGGATATATGACATATGTGCATCTGATTAGATGTTATGACTATGGATTTTAATATGACATGATTTGTTGATGATGCAGGATGATGATAGCTTACCGACCAGACTCACATGTAGAGTAAAGGGGTCACGCAAGACTACCAGATACCTTGAGGGAGAGGTTTGGACAATAACCCTGTCACTGCCTACTAGCACTCCTGTCGTGGCTCGAACTGTAGGTTAACGATTACCTAGTTTTCTCACGATGATTCTAACGTGCGTGCAATAATACTGGGGCCTTATTCATTAGAGGCCCTTTGTGTCCCATAATATCACCTAACAAAGTATTGAATCTAGGGTTTTTGATGTCTACCAAGGAAGTCAAGAGGTAAGTGGCACCCTTGGAGCACATAGTGCATTCTGAAGGGCATGCCGCACAAGGGAAACAAAATGAGGCAAGTGGAACCCTTGGAGCATGTAGTGCGCCTTGAAGGGCATGTCATGCAAGAGGAACATAATGAGGCAAGTCACACCATTAGAGGACCTAGTGCATCCTGAAGGGAACATCGGATTGTTAACTGATAAGTGAATAAACCTATATGGACTTAGAACGAATAATGTGATAAGAAAAATTTAAAAACAATTTCCCTAATAAAATGTCGCCCAACATAGGAAAATAAAATCTAGGTCTAAGTGATACTTTGCTAATATATATATATATATATATATATATATAATACTGATAATCGCCATTAAACTTGTGACGAGAAAGGGGTTATCCATTCATTGAATTTATAAAAAAAAAATCAAATTACTTTGGGGGATTACTTTTTAACAAAAAGGGAAATAATTGTTTTGTTACTTATGCTAATTAAAAAATTATTAATTAAAAAGAAAAAGGGGAAAGAGGTAATTTCCTACACTTGCTAATTTGAGTTTTAGATAAAAAGGTAAAGAAGAAAATTTAAAAGAATCAAGAAACTAAGGTAAAAAGGAGGAAACATAAAGAGAAAGGGAAACATAAGGAAAAAACATAATGACTAATTTAGCAAGGAATATTGCCTTTAAGAAATTTCTAAATTAAACTCAACTAGTAAATTAGTAAGGGGGTAAGTCATTAAAGTGTGTAAGGGAATATGGGGACACCTAGGAGCGATTCTAGGAATGCTTTTAGGTGGGTGAGGGAAATAGGAGTGAATAAATAATTAATTAAATTAGTTTCTAGTGCAAAGAAGGTGATGGGTGACACATGTATGGGGAGGATTTTTATGACTTAAATTATTGAATATTAACCTAAATTGGAATTTGGGAAAGAAATGACTTAGAAATTCTATATAAATGAGGAAGGAGGAGGAGGATGAGGATGGATCTTTTTTGTTATGTGTAACGTTACACTGCAGAATTTTAGTCTTGACTAAAGTATCTTGTGGGAGTTGGGATACCCAGCTCGGTGAGGAGTGGTAGCTCGACCTTCTGAGGTGAGCTGTGAGCTAGTTGTTATCTAGTTTAGTGTGTGTGGCTCCTTTATGGATCAGGGAGATAAGAGGGAAGAAGTATACCCCTAGCATTGGCTGGGAGGTACTGGTGAAGTCTTATCGGTCGACAAGCAGAAGCAACAAAGAGCACCAGAACAACGACTCAGAGCTGTCACCTTGGGCTACGATACGCTTGTTTTTATTCTGCATGGTATATTATTATTGACCTTACACTTTCATTTATGTACTTTTAACTCTGTAAAGAAGGTGTTTGACTTAGAAGTTTAATTGACAACTTAAATTCCCCATAGCCTTAAGCTCGCTTCTTGACTTGATTCTCTTGGCATTCGATCCCTGAATGTTTTGACTGTCCTATTGGCTTTATCGATTGTTGTGAAGAGTTGTGAGTTTTACTCCATCCTCATCCCTAGTTCACCAGTCCACACCTAAGCAGTGGGTCAGGAGCTGAATCGATGGTCATCACTTTAGTGCATTGCAACCTATAGATTCTAATGCCCTCCTTTTATGTGCGTGGATGAAAAGAGAAAGATAGTTTGCCCATTTTTCTACCCCTGTTGATTGTTCCCAGTTGAGTGATTGTCTTGCGCCTTGATGCGATTGATTAGCTCTACGATTGTTTATATTTTCTTTCCACGAATCACTTATTATCCTCTACGTTTGATCTCTACATTTTCTAGTGATTTGTTACTTTTCATTTTTTTTATTTTTCTTACACTGGATAATCTCTGCTTATTGATCCTTGAACCCCATCATTTGGGTGGGAGGAATCTTTTTGTTTGAACCCCGATTTACCCTTTTATAGTCAGCAATTTACCATTTACTTGACTGTGTTTATTACAGTCTTTGTTTTGTGTTTTACCCATACATTGACGTTATATACAGTTATGCATACATTTCATTTTATCGATGCACTTCTCTGCGAATGATGTAAATGAAATGTTAATCGTAGACAATGTACTCTGTCCTAAATGTTAGTTCAAAATTTTTATATAAATTTGAGTATCCACTCGTTGTATTTGAGAAGTTGTTAAATTAATGCATGACCAACTCTCCAAAGACAATAAATAAAGTGAGCCGACCTGCAATGTAATGTGCACTCCATGAACCAAATTTCTCTTAATCTCTTTGGATATTATTTTTTCATGTGTATCAAGTTGATTCTGTTCTATTTATAGTCAGGCCAAGTAACTTATGTATATTGAGTTGATTTTTAGAGAAAGTTTTACCTACGTCTGTTATTGTGAAAATTCATTGCCTATGTATTTTACAGTGTGAAGGATGTCTTTGTTCAATGTTAATGATGAACTGATGAATACTTGACTATGTTACTTAGTAAAAATGTGTGTTTCCTATAATAACGTGAATGATGGAATTTCAATAGTTGTTGTTTTTAATAGCGATTGGCTACAGGAAAACAAAAATCCTGTAGAAGGGTAGAATATCACTCGAAATTTGGGGAAATGAGAACCGATTTCTCTATATTATGATTGCTGGTTCATTTTATTCTGTGTTAAGTGATGTTCATGTTGATGTTGACTGGAATTAAGGATTGGGTGTTGGAGGTATACCCCTAGTAAATAACCATGACCAGGGCATGATCAAAAGGTGTTGTAATTATATTGATAGCAATCCTTACTTGATACAGACAACGAACTTTGAAGACAATGATATTTATTATAACTCTAACGATCCAATGAGACAAAAATATTTATTATGTAGTGATCAGACAGTTACAAGACATTGATCATTAGTTTATACAAGAAGCAATATTTAATAAAAATAATGATTCCCCCTGTGTATGACAGCGATGGTGTATAAGATTATCTCCTTACCACCAACAATAAGTTTTACCCATTTTGAAATCGATGGTACTATAGACTCTTGGCATCATACTGTAGGTATCTACCATAATTATCTCAAAGGCATGTGTAGTTGTCTCTCTCTTTATGTCATTGAAACCCTTATTGTTATCCTTCTCAAAAATAACTAAAATTCATATATTTATGTTGTATGGAAGCCACGGCTATGGCCTAGTGAGTCGAGATGGTTTTGTAAGGGAGTATTTCTCCTATAGAGTCACGTTTATCTTTGAACCTTGAGAAGAATATTGAAATGTGGGAGACTTTACGAGTAAGTTTAAAACCTTATACTTTTAATTGAAATGCCACACTCACACTATCCTTGGAAGAGTTTAATGGCTTAAGTAGTTAGTAATTCTTAGGATACTAGTAATTTCTTTGTTTTTGTAATGTGTTTATACCATGCCCGTGAATAGAGAAAATCTTGAGTGTATCAAGGAGTTAATAGGTGACTTTACCTTCAAAGGAGATGATAAATTGAGTAAAACATGAAGAGAAGAAATGAATGATATGGGAAGGGTAGAATTATGACTCGAGGCCTAACATTTAGTGGGTGGTTAGATTTTTTTCTTAAGGGAGGTATAAAAAGGCTAGTAGGATGTTATTTCATTAATTGGATTGCAATCATTAATGAGTTGGGTAGAGGTGAACCGCAATAATAGAAGTTATTTGTGGGCCAAATCAAGGTGAATTCATTACTAGATTGCCTTTGGAATCTAAAACCTTGGGGAATTAATGATTTCGTCAAGTGGATAAAAGAACGAAAAATGTTAGAAGAGATAATGGTCATGATGATAAATCTCTCAGAGTCTTAACTAGCATTGTCAAACTCTTGTGTGTAGAGATGGAAATTGGAGCATGAATGCTTATCTTGAAAAGTGAGGTAATACCTTGAAGAATCTAGTTCAGAGTGAAAGGATTCAACTTGACCAAGAGTACATAAGAATGGGAAGAATGGAGTCTAGGAAAAGAAACTTGAATTCTTGTAGTTGATCATTAAACTACGATTGGAGAGTCTACGTCAGATTCACAATGGAGGATATTGCATATTTAAATTTAAGAAATTTAGAATTTGTTAAGTTCGCTCAGTGTGCACAAGAGAGGGATCTTACATACACCCCCTCTTGTTTTAAAATTCATCCCGAAGTTTCACAGTATGTATGTGTCGAAACAAAGTTTATCATAATATCATAGGTATAGTTACCCAACAAAAATGGAAACTATTGATGCATATCATATGGGTCCTCCCAGTTCATCGAGTTCATACTATAGTTGTCCCACTAGACCTTAACTTGATCTATTTTTCGATGTTATAGTTGTCAAATGTGATGGTCCAGGATGTAGATTGGATCCTTCGTGAGAGAACCCTCATCCAATACCTACAAGGAAATCATATCAATAACATGTGTAGGATCACTAACATAATGTATCAAAATAGATATGTGAAACACATCGTTCATATGCCTCAAAGAATTAGGAAAGGCTAGTCTATAGGCCACGGGCCCCTTACTTTCCACAACCTCGAAGGGCCCCATGAAACTAGGAGATATTTTATCACCCTTTACAAACTTGATCTAACTCATATGTGGTTTCACTCACAAGAAGAATCGATCTCCAACTTCATAACTACAATCGACAGGATGCACATCAACATAACTCTTTTGTTGATCCTGCGCTTCCTTGATTCTTTGTATTATTGTTTCCATTTTGTCTTCCATTTCGTGGATCACTTTCGGTCCCACCAGGACCCTATCCTCATGTCGATCCCATATCAAAGGCATTTGAAATGGTCTCCCCTAAAGAAACTCGAAAGACGATATCTTAATGGTGCTTTGATTACTGTTATTATATGCAAATTCTACTAGTAGAAAGAATTCTTCGCAATGCCTCTGTTGGTCCATCATGTACATATGAAACATATCCTCCAAGATTTGGTTTGTTCACTCAGTCTTCGTGTCTTTTTCCAGGTGATATGCAGTACTAAAGTTAATTTCGGTTCCCAAGGCCTCTTGAAAAATAGCCAAAAATCATCCTGGAAACACCTATCCTCTATCAGATATAATCCTCTTAGGTACTCCAGTTAGCCTCACAATATCATTGATAAAAATTCTATGTAATTCAATTGCCTGATATGATGTACGCAAAGGAATAAAATGATCACGCTTCGCCAGGGTGTCAACTACCATGAAAATTGAGTCATGTCTCCTTGCCATAGGTGGAAATCCAACAATGAAATCCATTGAAATGACCTCCCATTTCGATTCCAGAATAGCATGTGGTTGTAGTAATCCTTTCAGATGTCTATGTTCAGCCTTCACCTGCTGACATTCTAAACATATTTCCACGTAGTTTTCTATGTCCACCTTCATTCCTTTCCAGAAGAATAACAGTTTAAGGTCTTCCCTCATCTTCGTGACTCCGGAATGAGACATGTACACTTCTCTATGAGCTTTGTTTAGGGTCAAACTCATCAACTCATCATTGGGTGGTATGTAAATTCAAATTTTAAATATCAATAATCTGTCATTGTCCACAGTAAATCCCTCAAATTTTGGTACCATCATTATGTTTTGTTTGATAAAATCCTTGAACTCTTCATACCAGTCATCGTCGTGCTGTAAAGTTATGATATTTTCACATAGATTCATCCGAAGAGGCATCACCGTAAATATGTGTTGTCTTCAACTCAATGCATCTACCACTATGTTCATTGTTCCTTTAATGTAAGTAATCTCGAAAACATACTCGCTAAGCAATTCCGACCAATGTCATTGTCGTGCGTTCAAGTCGCTTTTCATATAAATATGTGTTGTAGTCCATAGTGGTCAATTTTTAGTTTGATTTTCCTCAAATAAGGTAGTGTCTACAAACTCTCAAGTCATAAACAATGGCTAACAACTCCAAATCATGCATTTCATAGTTCTCCTCATTTCTTCTCAACTTTCTCGAGATGTAAGTGATCACTCGACCGTCTTGCATCAAGAATCTACCTAAGACTTCCTTAGATGCATCAATTCATACCAATAAGTCCATTTTGATGTCAGGGACCCTTAGTATAGGTGTTGTCGCCAACAAATCCTTGAGCTTTCAAAATGCCTCCATGCATTTCTCGGTCCAAACAAACTTTTTTCTCCTCTTCTGCAATTATGTGATTGGATTTTCTATCTTAGAAAACCCCTTGACGAACCATCGATAGTATCCCACTAAACCCATGAAGCTACGCACTTCTGGGACATTCTTCAATGCATTCCATTCCATAATAGCCTTGACCTTTTCTTCATCCACAGTGATACCTTCGCTGGAGATGACATTCCCTAAGTAATGAATCTTGGATTGATAAAACGAGCATTTGGACAACTTCCCTTACAATTTGTTCTTTCGTAGACACTGTAGTACCATGCGCAAGTTATCATCATGATCCTCCATTGTCCGAGAGTAAATCAAAATATAGTCAATGAATACATGGAATAACTTGCCCAAGTATTCGCAGAACACTCCATTTATCAAATTCATAAATAGACTCGGGGAGTTTGTCATTCCAAATGGTAAAATAGTAAACTTGTAATTTCCAAACCTTATCTTAAAAGAGGTCTTAAGGATGTCATCCTCTTTGATCCATAACTAGTGATACCCTGATCTCAAGTCGATTTTTGAAAACATCATCACACCTTTCATCTGATAAAAAAAATCGTCAGTCCTTGGAAACATATATTGATTCTTGATCGTTTCCTTGTTCAATTGACGACAGTCAATGCAGAGTCTCCATGACCCATCCTTCTTCTGTATGAAAATAATAGACACCCGCCCATGGTGACACACTCAGACGTATAAGTATGAGGTCCAACAACT
This sequence comes from Picea glauca, assembly GCA_000966675.3. Classification (NCBI taxonomy): domain Eukaryota; kingdom Viridiplantae; phylum Streptophyta; class Pinopsida; order Pinales; family Pinaceae; genus Picea; species Picea glauca. The sequence continues at coordinate 13,025 of JZKD02S1092889.1, forward strand.
CCTTTAGTTGCATTCTCAACTCCTGTAACTCCGGGGTCGACATTCGATAAGGCATTCTTGCTATCGATTTAGTTCCTG
>JZKD02S1092900.1:10813-26119 GCA_000966675.3 Picea glauca
CAAGAAGAGAGACTGCCCTAGACCACTCCCCATGTTAACCACAATGGGAAGTCGTTGTCTATGATATATCAGCAATCTGGACCATTTCCCATGTTAACCACAATGGGAAATCGTTATCCATCAGAAATCTCAATCCACTTTCCGAACATGAAAGCATCTGTCCAAGATGGACGATTTTTCAATCTTGAAAATGAATGTCCTCAATAATATTTTTAGTGCTCCCTCCCAACCTGGGAGTCATCTCTTCCTTTTTCAATAAGGAGGTTGTCTCCATGAGCTCCAACTTGAGTACACAAACTCTTTCATCTTGGATAGAAGCTTTACCAAAATGTCTGCTTATCTGCTCATTTGTGGAGATGTGTATTGGAGAACCACTTTCTCCTTTCTGGACTTCATCACAGATAATGCAATGTTTGATTTCAAATGTACTTTAGTCTGGAACACTGATTTTTTGTGAAGGATTCATGTAGCTCTGAACAATAGAGTATATCATTGTTGGAAAACTAGAGCATATCCATGTGGCACTTCTTTTGTCATCATGATATCTGATCTACAGACTAATCATCTTGATGTTATAGGAAATCTTCACCATGCTTCTACTGTGCACTGGAGGTTCTCAACCAAGTTATCTTCTTCTATATGCATACAAGAGTCTCTTTCTGGTATGCCTCAAAGTCTTGAGATTTCTCTTCATACGCTCTATATTCAATTTCTCTGGAGAACATTCTTTGCATTCATTTGATGTAGAACTCCAACTCATGGATGTTGTGGATGATATAATGACTTATGTAGAGAAAAGTCTAGTTTACTGGAACAAGTAATCATCATAGTCTTCTCCCTCCATCTGGGAGAACCTCTAGTTTTGGATCTTGCAATGCTTTCATTCATAAGTCTTCTATACATTGTTCTTCATCACAACTTTCAATTCCTCTTCTTGATTGTTTTTATTGAGTTAATATCAGGCTAACAATCTTGTGATTCCTGATACAATGACTGGTTGTTTTGGCTTCTCTTTCTTTCTTGAAATCTTCATGTGTCTCTTTAGTTCTCTGGTCCATGGAGTTTCTTATAGATTCCATGCCTTAAATATTCCATCATAGGATCATGGATGTGGATGGACAACCAAGAATACTTTAAGGATTCTCTATGAAGAATACGTATTGTCTTTCATGGCTGCTATCATGGATATATACTTCATCATCTTCAATGGATCATAGGATTAGCTCCCTCCTAATCCTTCATTCATGTATGAGTGCATATAATCGGCTCCCTCCGTCTAACAGAATCCACGCTTCCATCTGCATCCTTATTGTCTTCTACAATATATAATTGGATCTCTTGTCTAACAGAGTCCATGCTTTCATCTTGTTGTCTTCTACAAAACATCATAAGTCTTTTTCCAATTTCCTCTCGATTGCTGACTTTTTTCCATCTTTGCTTCTTCTATGTCTCTTCATGATTGATTCGGCTTATTTTGCAATAGCTTCCACATGATTTGTATTTATTCCTTTCATGTGTATTATATAATGATATCCATTCTTATCTTGTTGTTCTTCCATAGGTATAGTTCTTCTTGGAACACATTATCTTCCAAGAGATAGATATACAAGATACGTACAGAGACAATGCAAACAAGATATGTACAAGAAATAAGAAGGGCTTTGTTACCTTTAGAAGAAGAAGTCTCTTCCATCCTTCTTAGTCTTGTTTGTAGGTTCCTTTTCTTCAGAAACTGATGCTTCGTGTTTCTCCTTCATTTTATTTAGCTCGAGACAATTATTTTTGTAGTGGCCATACTTTCGACAGTTGAAGCATTGTACTTCTGAAATGTCTTTCTCTTGATTTGACTTCCTCCTTGAACCAAAATTCCTTTTGTTCCTGAAATTCTTGAATCTTGCTGTGAAGGCTTGATCATTGTACTTCTTTTGGGGTTTCTCTTTTGCACTGATCCTTGATTCTTCTTGAGCACAACAATTCCAAAGTTCTTCAAATGTCAGATACTCCTTCATTCTGTTCATGTTTGTGGCAAATCCATCCCACGTCTTGGGAATACCATTGAGTACTATGTTTACCAATTCCTTCTCTGAAGTGATTTCTTCAATAGCTTTCATTTGATCTCTTAACTGGGAGATCCTCACAAAGTATGATGTTATGCTGTCATCATCATTCATCTTCATGCCATGGAGCTCATTCTTCATAGTCATAATGTGTCCAATGTTTCTGACCGAGAAGAGATTTGTTAGGGCATCGTACATCTTCTTCGATGAGTCAAGATGGGAGATGTAGGGTATCAAGTGGTCTTTTATAGATTCCACTATGATACTCATAGCATTGATTTCATTGTCTTTGAACTTCTCCGTAGCTGCAACATTTTGTGGTTCCTTCTCTTTGCCTTCTTCAAACTCTGGTTTCATGATATCCAACACTTTATTCTTGGCAAGGATGAGATCAATCTTTTTATTCCAGACTCTGAAGTTAGAGGATCCATCTAACTTGTTCTCTAACTTCATAGAATAAGTCATGGCTGCTTTGACTTGGTCAAACCCTAGATTTGACCACAAACTCAAACTTGACGTCTTGGTTTGTTGAGAGTACCAAGAGATGCCCTAGGCTAGGGTGCACTGATCTGTCCAGAGATTAGGTCAATCCCTTTATTTAAGGTGCCTCAACAAGAGGATTAGGGCTTCTGCAATTACTCATGCTAGTAACCCTAGTGACAGTGTCTTGGAAGTTGCTTCTGCTAGTAACCCTAGCAACAGTTCCTCAACGAGCTCAATATCCTAGCGGTTATGTTTCCTTCCAGCATTTAGACTGAATGAAGGAGGTGTGGGCCCATAACTTGTTAGAATATAAGTGGATGTGCTCATTTTACCATTGAAAATACCCTTGTCACCCAACCATAGGCTGAAGCCACCCTCCGAGCACCTTAACCTTGACAGAGAATCATTTTGGAAGCAAATCCTAAGCTAGATAGCCAAACAAAGGGTAGTGCACCTTTCCCCAAGGATAGCGTATCAACAAGAGCTGATCAGATAGTCCAAACCCTAGCTAAGAGATAGTCTAAGCCAAACATGATATGTTGGCTGCTATGGAAACTCTCCTCAAACCCACACACAAGACTGGGCACTGCAATGTGCATAAGAATGAGCACTACAATTCTGAGACTGCCAGAATGAGAATTGGCCTCGTGTATTTATACTAATTCTGGCTAACTACTTGGGCCGAATTCTCATTCTGGGTATTTGTTTGTTCAATATATATTATTATTTTTGGCTGACTTCTTCTCTTGGAGGCTAATAACCTAATATAAATTATCTTCTTGAGCCGACAAGTCTTCTAGGGTTATTAGCCAACTCATTAGGGTTTCTTCTTACTTCCTGGAGTATTCTATCATCATCAGGTTTACACGTGAAGGTAAATACCTCCTGCAGCTACCATAATATCAACAAACATAGCATATACACAAAGGCTCATTGTCCTCACAATCATGCGCACTTAATATGCTACACGCAGTATCATGGAATGTGCACACTTCATCATTGCACTGCGCAGTACATCCACACACTATGCCATGAAAGGTGCATACAAAAATGATATCAAAACAGCTCACCAGCTTAAGTACATTTTTATTACATTACAATTGGGCGCGACCTAGGGATACTACAATCCCCTCCCCTTATTTATGCATTGTCCTTACTGCATCATGTACTCATATACAACAAAATTTCAAAAATCCTCAAAATTATGTGGGTATTCTACTCACATTGCATCCTCATTTTCCCAAGTAGCATCCTCAGGACCGTAATAGGTCCATTGGACCTTTACAAGCCCTATGGCTCGATTCTAGAGCTGTTTGATTTTTCAGTCCATAATGCGTACCAGATGCACTTGAAAAGTTCCTTCTTTCTCCACCTGAATCACATTCCAATCAATAACATGATTAGCATCAGGTATATATTTCTTTAGAAATGATACATGGAATACATTATGAACAGACATAGATGCAGGCAATGAAATCATATAAGCAACTGGACCAATCCTCTCTAGGATTTCAAATGGCCCACAATAGCGAGCTACCAACTTTGAACAGATTCCCAACTTCAATGAACTTCTATTGGCCTTCACTTGCAAGAATACATGGTCACCCAATTTAAATTCCCTATGAGATCTTCCCTTATCAGCATAGCTTTTCTGCCTGTCTTGGGCAGCCTTTAAATTTTTCTTTATTTTTATCATTTGCTCCTCCATTTCCCTAGGAAAATCTAGCCCAACCACTGCTCTATCTATTGGGTTATCCCAACTTACTGGAGTGTTTTACTTTCTTCCATAAAGTGCCTCAAATGGGCTCATCTTTAGAGATGCTTGGTACCCATTGTTATAACCGAACTCTACCAAGTGTAGGTAGTCTTCCCATTTTGATGGTTTATCCATCACATACATTCTTAACATATCCTCAATCACTTGATTCACCCTCTCTGTTTGTCCATGTGATTTTGGATGATAAGCTGTACTAAAATTCAAATTTGTCCCATATTCATTAAATAACCCTTTCCAAAATTTTGAGGTAAATTTTGGATCTCTCTCAGACACAGTTGTCTTTGGTATGCCATGTAATCTAGAAATTTCTTTCATATAAACATAAACAATGTTTTCTTCCTTGTGAGTGAGCTTAACTAGAATAAAATGGGCAGCTTTAGTAATCTTATCCAGCATTACCATGATAGAATCATGTTGTTTGTTTGTTCTGGGCAGTTTGGTGATGAAATCCATTGTTACAACTTCCCATTTCCACTCGGGAATGGGTAATGGCTGTAGAAAACCAGTTGGGTGTCTATGTTCAACCTTTACTTTTTGACATTCCAAACATCTGGCAATAAAATCAACAACTTCTTTCTTCATGCCTGGCCAATAATATTGGCTCCTGAAAGCTACAATAGTTTTATGATATCCTGGGTGCCCAGCATAAGGCACATTATGCATTTCTCTCAATATCAGATTTTTCAATTCATTAGAATTTGGTACATAAATTCTGCCCCTGTACTTGAGAATTTTATCATTATGTAGCTTGTAATCTTCAATTTTCTATTGCAAATTACCTTGCTTTAATTTTGCCACTAATTCTTTGTATTGCAAATCTGATTTGGCAGCCTCTGTAATTCTACCTTTCAAATCTGATTGGTACATGCTAATAGTTGTAGCATGCATTTGATGTACTATTCTGCTGAGTGCATCAACCACTTTGTTCTCTTTCCCTTTGATATGCTTTATATCAAAGTCATATTCACTTAGAAATTCTAACCATCTAGTTTGTCTAGCATTTAGAGTTGGTTGATCAAATAAATATTTCAGACCATTGTGGTATGTCCTCAGCTCAAACCTTTTCCCCATGAGGTAGTGTCTCCATTTCCTTAAGACATGCACTATGGCTTCCAACTCCAAATCACGAGTGGCATAGTGTCTTTCATTCTCCTTCAACTTCCTTGATTCATAACATATAACAAACTCATTTTGAGTGAGGACTCTAGGGGTAAAATCATGAAGATGGGTAACACTTTTGCTTGTTTTATGACAAAAAAAACTGTATTTTCACAAGTTCTTCAACTTCTGGCATACAAAAGTATTTTTTTTATTTAGAATTTCATTTTACAGTAAAAACAAAACCTGTGAAGAATTTTGTTATCTTTCCAATGACTATTTTTCAATTTTTTTTATCAAGATTTGATGTCAATTTGACAATTGTTTAACAGTATGTTCCTTAAACATGAAAGGAATGATAATTAGTCATTTTTTTCCACAACAATGTATCTATTATTAAACTTATTTTTTTAAGAAATGAAATATACTACAACAATCTACAGAGACTCTATTTTATTATGACTATAATTTTGAATCTAACGGATGAATATTATAATTTCTAGAATTATTTGAAGTTGACCAAGATGAAAATGTTGCATATTTTAAACACGTGTTTTTCTACACCTTGTATCTATCTTAATTTTTACTTAAAAGTAAAATCTAAAAATACCCTTTTGAAGAGAACAGTTTAAGGATTATGAATATAAATTTTCCATAATTTTCCACAGTGTATTTTTAGAGATATGGATTTTTCATTTCACCGAATCATAATCTCATCTAAAAGTATTATGCAATGATTTTTTTATAAAATTAAATAAAATTAGACAAAAACAATGAAAATGAAAACAAGTTATACCCAATGAAAGTAAATTCAATTTTAAAAATGTTGGGAACAATTTTGAAACTAAATTCTCAGTATTTGTAGGAGTCTGCTACCTCCAAAGATGAAGTAAGATGGAGAGAATTTGCAGTTTCCTGTAAACAGTCCCATTTTCAGGTTTTTGGCCGAAATATTCTTTCGACCGAAACCTAGTTTTTAACGGAATCCGTTAAAAATAAACTTTTCAGCCAAAATATGCTTACCATGGGAAAATAATTCATTGGAAAAACATTGTACACAAATTTCAAGGGTGCCATTAAATTTGACGTGCAAATTTTCGGCCGAACAATTGCCGCTAGAAATTTTGGAGACCCAATTGTCACGAAAGTGTTACCCATCTTCATGATTTTACCCTCCACCAAGTCCCTCTTGACATGCATCTGTGAATACAATGAAGTCTTCATTTGGGTCTGCAATCCTTATTATTGGAGCACTTGTTAACAATTGTTTCAAGTGTTGGAAACTCTTTTCACAATCAAATGTCCACTGAAACTTCACACCCTTTCTTTGCAATGAAGTGATTGGGTGTGCAATCTTTGAAATTCCTTCAATAAATCTCTTGTAGTATCCTGCAAGGCCCATGAATGATCTAACGTCTATCACAATCTTTGGCGTTGATCATTCTCTAATGGATTCTATCTTATCAGGATCCACTGCTATCCCATCCTGTGAAATGATATGCCCCAAATAATGAATTTGCTTCTAATAAAATAAGCACTTGCTCAACTTGGCATACAACTGATGCTTCCTTAATACTTGAAACACCATTCTCAAATGATTCTCATGCTCTTCTTTTGACTTAGAGTATATAAGAATGTCATCCAAAAAGACAATGACAAACTTGTCTAAATATTCTCGGAAAACACCATTCATTAAGCACATGAAAACAACTGGTGCATTTGACAACCCAAATGACACCACTATGAAATCATAGTGACCATACCTTGTCCTGAAGGTGGTCTTTCTGATATCTTCCTCCTTAACCATTACCTGATGGTATCCTAACCTGAGATCTATCTTTGAAAATATCTGTGCATCCTCCAATTGATCAAAAAGATCATCAATTCTTGGCAAAGGATATTTATTCTTAACAGTCACTTTATTCAACTGTTGGAAATCAATGCATAATATTAATGTTCCATCTTTCTTCTTCACGAACAAGACTAGGGAACCCCAAGGTGACACACTTGGGAATATATAACCCTTCTTCAGAAGCTCTTCAAGTTGCATTTGCAACTCCTTTAGCTCTAGTGTACTCATTTTGTAAGGAGTCTTTGACACTGGCACTGCTCCAGACATTAAATTTATAGAGAAATCAATATCTCTCTTTGGGGGTAGCCCTAGTACCTCCTTGAACACATCTTCAAATTCTTCCAAGACTGCATGATCTTCCAAATTTGTCACCTTATCTCTATGTGTCTCTTCCATATGTGCTGCAAATATTTGACACCCTTTCCTATAACATTTCTTCAGCTGCAATGCTGAAATCTCTCTGATGGTTACAACCCTAGGAATTCCCTGTATCTTCCTTAGGGTCCCTTCCTCATCCAAGCAAGTAAATGCCTTGTTATGGTAGTCTAAGAGAGCATGATGTTGGTCCAACCAATCCATCCCAATTAGATAGTCATAGGAACCTAAAGGCAAGATGTTCAAATCTGCCTTGGTGTTTAGTCCATTCATGTCCATGAGACATGACTTAACCATCTCATTAACCTTTCTTTTGGCTCCTGTAGCCAACTGCACCAACCAATATTTCCCATGATTGCCTCTTGGAAAATGAAAAATTTCCACCATCTTAGGATCTATATAACTATGAGTAGATCCTGAATAAATTAAAGTAGCAATGGTTTGGTTGTTGATCATACCTTCCACTTCAATCATGTGTGATTGATACTCTTCTTGCTTGTTATATAGGGTTGCATAGATCCTTGGCACATTTCTTCCCATGTCCTCCACTGTTTCAACTTGTTGTATATTGTGAATAGTTCTCCCTTTTTCACCTCTGTGAGGACAATCTCCTAGCATGTGATCTCCTTTACAACCCCAACATTGAATAGGTGGTTGCCTTGGCCTTTGACCCTTTGTTTCAATCGCTCTGGGATCTCTAGGAGATTGTTGTTCCTATGGATTATTTTTGAAGAATGGTGGCTTAGATCCCTTCTTCCTCTGATCCATCTTGAATTTATTTTTGTCTTCCCAAGCTTTCTGGAAATATGGTCTTGCTTTATGTTGATCATATAGGCATTTAGCTTTCCTTATGGTCTCTTCCAATGTCTTGGGATCATCATACTATATTTTTTCATTGATGAATGATGACAATCCACTCAAATACCTTTGAATCTTAACTGTCTTGTGTTTGATGAAAGAGACATACTTCAACAGTTCTAAAAACCTTCTTTCATATTCATCAATGGTCATACTCCCAAGCTTGATTTCAAAGAATTCATTCATTTTCTTGTCAAAATATCTCTTAGACAAGTGTTTCTTCTCAAAGTACTTCTTGAATTCCCTCCAAGTGACACTTTTCTCTTTGATGTGTTGCACCTGCACAAGTTGATCCCACCACATGGATGCTTTTCATCTGAGTTTATAGATTGCAATTCTACCTTCTTCATGAGAAGAATAGTTATGCAATTGAAAATACTTTCTCATTCCCAACAACCATGTTTCTGCATCTTCATCCTTCTTGTTCTCACCATCAACTGTAGGAGGTTTGATTTTTTTCATTCCTCCTCATAGCTCATCCACCCCGGACCTCTTGTGCTTCCTAATAGGGGGATGGACTTGATATGCTATGTGATCTCTTATTGGAATGCCTCAGGAATTGATGGTGATGTCTGCTAACACTGTTTTCTTTTCTTTTCTCATCAGAAGCTCTATAACTTCCTGATTTGCTTGAGCCACTCTCCTTGTCCAATTTATTTTCTATTATGTTCAAGCTCTCCAATAACTTTGTGTTGGAGTCATATTGTTGCTCCCTGGCTTTCATAAGCCTTTCATTATCAACTTTATGGCTTTGTACATCCTTCTGCAAATTTTTAATGGTCTCTTCCATATTCATGTTTTCATTCCTTTCATCCCCATGCCCATTGGAGTTTGTTCCTTCCATGCCCAAATGGACATCCATCCCTCTGATTTCATCTTCCTGGTTGTAAGTCCCTTATGATTCTTCCATTACTATGGACTCTATGTTGATCTTGATCTGATCTAGTTTTTGTTAACTCTGCAAAATGTGTAGCCAACAAACTTTGTCAGGCTAACTATTTCAATAATTTTATGAAAAATATGAACCATTTTGGTTCAATAATATATCAGAACTCTTTCTTCTGATTTCCTGGAAAATTGAATACCCAGATCAATTTTCTGGGTGGATATTTATAGTCCACTGTATGATACCTTTCCAATCACTTGTTCACATGCTCAATTTTGAGTCTGGAGCATAAATTTATGGTCATTCGAAATTTTCCCATTAACTTTTTTGTTCATACTTCCACTTAGCGCAACTCTGTGTTGTAATTATGAATTTATGTACCTACTCCATTGGAATTTTTGTATGAGCTCAATTGGGTTTTTTCATAATCATATTATGGACATTATATCCAAGTTTCACCTCATTCTGGGTTTTGGGCTGCTAGTTACAACCTGCTGAATTTCTAGGCCAATTTATGTTTTTGGTCTGAAATGTTACATGTACCTTATTTTCCATATTAAACACTTTTAACATGCCCATCAATTTAATTGAACTATATGATTGTATTCTATGGCTCAATATATTTCCATTGACTTCTCCTACGCCTCAATATGATTTCAGAGCAGAAAGTTATGGCTCTTTGAAGTTAGCGGGGTCTTAAAATTTACCCTTCACTGTTCATGCTATAACTTTCTCATAAAAGCTTCGTTTGACGAACAGTTTACACCATTAGAAATCTCTCTCTGTTCTCTTTTATTTTAGCTGCAGAGACAAGGTGTACCTTCGATATACCTCTATCTCGTGGTTTTTTTTGAGTTTCTAAAAATGCTCTTAAGGACCTAAAAAATGCACTGCAAAAAGATGGCGTTCAAATGATATAAACGTCACAGTAATCTCTTGTTTTCTGTTGATGTTCACCCTTCAAACAAGTTCACACGCATAAATTTAAATCTGTGCTCTCGTGTTTACAATGTGAATCAATAACACAAGGTAAATCGTGCTTCGCAAACTTTAAAACCACTGTGTATCACTTCTCTGTCGCGCCAATAACTTTTGCGCACTACTTCTATGTCACGCGGCAATACCCACCGTGCATAGTTTTTGTACAACGCGCCAATATACATCACGCATAGTTTTTTTACTGCACACTGATATTCCATGCGCATTACACTTGACATGCTGCACCATGCCAAAGTTTAGTACACCCCACCACACACTAATACTTTGCGTGCACCACATTTACCCACATTGAGCCCACAACTATGATACTCCACTGCGCTGTGCCAACACTACGCACACCATGCGCACCATTTTATTGTGTGTGCACACCGCGCACACCTTTTATGCGTACGCACACCTCGCAATGCTAAATTTAGTGTGTGCATCCACACACCAACATTTTTTCACGCGATGCCAAAATTTAGCGCGCGCATGAGCACGCCAAGTTTTTTCCACGTGGTGCTCAAATTTATCGTGCACACCCGCACACTAACCTTTTTTTCCGCGCGGCACCGAAATTTAGCGCACGCACTAGCATGCCAATATCTTGCCGCACAGTGCTGAATTTTACCTATCACTAGCTTTTCACTGTGCATCATGCATTTTTAGTGCGCCCAACTGTGCACATTCATTTTTATGTGCATCAATTCCTCATGAATTTCGATGTAGAAATTAGGGCTTCTGCTTAAGTTTTTCCCCAATTTACCATAGACATTCTGCAACCACAAAATTCATTCAATTTCACCCCGATAACACCAATTCAACCTCTACAATAACAAATCATCCTGGGTTGACATTTATGGAATGAATTCACCCAAATCAATTCACGAATTGGGAAGTTTAATTACGAATTTCGCTCCATCTGTCATGGCTTTACTGTAACTTCAAATTCGACCAATTCCATGTCTGAATTTGCTAGAGAATATATTAAATCAATAATATCTTACCACATGACCGAATTTCTTAATTTCCCCATCAATTTACCAACCAAAATTGGGGCTTTTTCCAAATTTTTGTATCGTATTGTAGTTGGACGCTTTGCAGCTCAAAATTTGGCCACTTTGAAATAAATCCTCTACGAAATTTTGTTTCAACTCAACTTGTTCGGCCCATCCAATCTCAGTGTTGAAAACTATGGTTTTGATACTAATCTGTAACATCCTCGACCACCAACAGGTCGGGCAATGCCACTAATCAAACACTTTTCTTAGCTCTGATACCAATTTGTAATGTCCCCAACCATCTCTTCCAAGCCACGCTACGACACGTAAATCTTACATTCTCTCTCTGAAGAACATACTGTAACATACCCAATATGCAACTGACCTATGCGACATAATTTTTCTAACTGTATGTAATTAAAACATATGCACATAGAACATGTGCGGAAGATTTACATGTAAAACGTAAACAGACAGATACATTTCGTAAATGCATGGATTCACACTGAAATAATCATAAACATAGACATGCAGCATATACAGGAAATACCCATAAACATACAGATAGTTATATTCACGCATAGGATAAACCCATAAAAATAAACATGTAAATAACAATGCAACATGTAAATTGATCACACAATTGACATTTATCTTTGTGAGAATATCACCAATTGCGTGCAAACCTTCCACGAACTTCCTAGCCTTAGACCACATTATTCATCACTCTAAACAATGAGTCGCCCCTGAGCTGGGACTAAACTCCACCCGGGTAAAGGGATTCCTAACCAGGATAAAGGCTCATGGACAACACGAAAGACTCTGTCACAGGTTCTCACCCAACTAATAGCCTACAGTCCCTCATTCCCCACATGCATGTCCCACCCAGGAAGTGTGCCCCTTCTCTGCTCAACAGTCCTTTGGCTGCCCCACTTACATTCTGGGCTTCAATAATAGGCCGAACAGGAAGTCTCAGAGCACTCTAGTTGCAGTTCAGGACCTTCACGAAATCAATTCCCAACAATTCTCTCACCCCGAGAATTCCTCATAGGCCTCACAACCCACCTCTTCGATATGCCATGGGCATGAAAACCCGCTTCTTCAGTCCAACTCCAAAGCTAACTAGATACACCAACAAACAATGCTATGGATAAGGGTTCAAGTATAGTCATGAAGTTACCAAGGATAGCTCAATGGGTGTGAATACTCATGGATGATTGATTGGATAGTAGGAATGATCGCAGGAATGATGGCCAACAATGATGGATGAATCCCCCGGAAATTAATTAAGTCCCAACAATATGTATGCATGTCCCCAACTTGACACTTGTCATGTTGGGAGCAACTTTGGTCCACTTGTACCCAACTTTAGAACTTAGGAGAAAATAATGATCCATACTTTATGATTTAAGAAATATTAATATAATATTCCTTTTTGGCTTAAGCTCCATAGCTTAGCCCCTTTCCTTAACTTAGCCCCTCCCTTTCCCTAACTAGTGGAATTTAGTCCCCCATATCTTTTATCGTGGTCAGTCTACGCGCAACGATGACTTTTATATTAATTATGAGATATATACAAAAGTAGGTGCACTGGCCTTTAACATCTAGGCTCTCCGGCCTAATCAAAACATAAGCATCCTAGCTTATTATAATAGGTGCACTAGCCTATAAAACATAACATATACACAAAGGCTCGCTGGCCTCACAATCATGCACACTTAATATGCTACACGCGATATCCTAGAATGTGCACCCTTCATCATTGCACTACGCAGTACATGCGCGCACTATGGCATGAAAGGTGCATACAAAAATGATATCAAAACAACTCATTCGCTTAAGTACATTTTCATTACATTACAATTGGGCGCAACCTAGGGAAATTACCTTAATGCCTAGCAATTTAGTTTTCAGGAACATAACATGATTTGTGTTGCTAGTTTCATATAAATCTTTAAGCATTGTCCACGTTTCAGTAGAACCGTTAGCTTCTCTAATATGTGGAATTATGCTATCTTTAACATACATACGCAACAATACCTTGGCCTTGTTTTCGTGCTTCTCCCAATCTTGGATATTTGTTGTTGTCACACCTACAGTCACATTTGGTTTCACTTTAGTTCCCTTCGCAATCGTCTAGACATCGTACCCTTCCATCAGGGTCCGGATCTTGAATTTTTAGTTAACAAAATTTGAGTCGTCTAATTTGTTGGCTTCGTTGAGGTAGGTCTCCGCCAGAGGATTCACCATATTTTCAAGTGTCTGCTCGTTCAATCAAACAATAGATCCTTGTATCGCCAAACACACTGCAATCCCAAGGGTGGTGAATCATCAAGAATATCAAAATTTCGTCAAGTGCTAAGTAGTCCGTCGCTCTGCCTTCAGATCCATCGATCTGACTCTACCTCGGCTCTTAACTTTCCTATAGAAATATAAAAAAAAACTTCAAAAAGAAACCTTAAAACCACTCCATGCATATCACAAACTCATCCTCAAAAGAAACCTTAACTTTAAAAGAACCCCCCCCTTTTTTAATACATACATCCACCTCACAATTTCTTAAATTTCTTACCCACTTTAATAAACTTTATACATCACAATAAAATACCCACTTTTTAAAAAACGTTTATACTCACAAATGATCAGACTCATGCAAATACAAAGAAAATAGTGGAACCCTTTTTTAATGTCATGTTTTAACCTCAATGAAAAAGTTTATCCACTTTCTTGATCGCACTCCTTGTATTAATAAAAAAAGCTTCACAATTTTCTCATAGTCACGCCTTCCACACAAAAAAAAAACTTACATTTTACCAAAGCTCACGACCCTCCTACCTCGACTTTCTCTCATAACCTCTTTGATGTGGGTCTCTCAACGGATCGACTGACGACTCAACAATAAAATGGGATTACTCAACGGATCGCGTCCCTTCTCGAGCTGACGATTCAGAAAAAAATGGGTCTCCCACAAACTCGCGCTTTTCAAAACAAAATGGTCAGTGCTCCTTGTATTCAGTAAGGGAAGCCCTAGCGCTATCGTGAGATGGCAGGGGGAGTGCGAGTCTCCGTTTTCAATGCTCCTGGAGAATGGACAGGGGAGCGCTAGCACCTAGCACTCTTAAATGCACACAACGGGAGTGCGAGGGGTCCGAAAAAATCAATTTTATAAGTGTGAGAGCGTCGACACTCTCTAACACTGTATAGGGGGGTGCTGGTGATTTTTCCAAATCAATTCAAGATCCGATATCGCCTCAGAGAGCTAGATCTCTCGGATCTCCAATGTGGCTCTGATACCAACTTAGAATTATGAGAAACAACACACAATGAGGCTATGCTCACAATCTATCTTATTAAATGAGGACTGATTACATCGTTATATAGGAAACGACTCTACTCAGTTGGTTACAACAAATCATAGAAAACTAGGATCTACATTAAGTGAAGTAGATTTCAACTATGCAACTGACTCTTTCACCATTATTTCCAAGTGTTTATATAGGTTAGACAACATTAAATGTTGTGGTAGGTGCTATATAAGTCATTAGATTTAAAATAAATTTAGATACACAATTTATATACCATCTACTGCTCATTATTTACAATGGTTAAATCCATTCTGATTTTTATTTAATATATTCTTTCTAACATTTTCATCTATGCATGAAGAGGCAAGCAAAAAGCATCCTGTTGCAGTGCATTTAATGTTCTACATTCTTGGAGGTGGGTCATTAGATCCAAATCTACTTTAAGTTACTTTTGATCCAAATTAACTATGGATTGAATGACTCACACCCAAGCATGCAGAATATTAAAGGATCTGCAGCAAGAGTGTTAGAAAAACAGGACCGCGGAGCAATAAAATAAAACAAATGCAGAAACAAAAAACACAGAAGACACACAATACAAGAGAGACACAGATTTACGTGGTTCACCCAGTGTGG
>JZKD02S1092900.1:26129-37467 GCA_000966675.3 Picea glauca
TTTTTCTGTAATAACAATAAATCAAGATGATTGATGTGTCCATACCTTTGATGCCAAAGAATCTATGTTGGCATAGTGGCAGAAGTCAGTGCATGATGTGCTTTGCTGGTAACATGTGGGAAATGGAGAAGGTTATAGTTTTCACAACGAGTCTAGGCTATTCCGAATCGTTATTCAAGTTGCAGGAAAAGAAGAAAGAATTCTTCATGGCCATAAAAGATAACTCACAGAGGGTCTTAAATGACAACTCAGGGACTATTTGCATTGAATGCATTGGAGAAATTAATTTGGACCAAGTGCCAAATATCGGCATTGGCGAGCTCGAGGTGGCCTTTGAGTTGAATATTAGCCTCATTGCTTACTGGAATGTGGTAAGGTTGAGGCTGGTAGATCAGATTCCACTCCATCTACAGTTCATCTCTCACAAATTGGTTCAAAATGACATTATCGCTGAGATAGTGAAGGAAGTAGCTGGACCAGGATTGAATATGATTGAGCATGTGCTTGAAGAAAGTCCAATGATAGCTACCAAGAGAAATAATCTGAGTAATAGTGTGGAACAGTTGAGGCAGTCAAAATATGCTATGTCCAAACTCCTTGATGGCTCTCAAAAGATTAGTATCAATGATGTCTAAGTATATAATCTTCTCTGTCCAAACTCCTTGATGGTTCTCAAAAGATCAGTGTCAATGATGTCTAAGTATATTTATTTGATGGTTAAATATATTGCTGCACACTATTCTGCATTTTTATTTTATCTTTTGTCAGGTCAAAAAACTTACATGTAAATGAATTTGTTTATAAAGTTTGTCATGATCATATATCAATTCATTTTTAAAGTTTGTCATAACCATATATCTATTAAATTTTGTGAGAACAGATATTGCACAATATTACACATACTAATAATATTTTCTATTACACGAACAACTCAATATATAGTTGGAGTGAGGTCCAACTAATTTCAAACATGAGACAATAGTTAAGAGAATCTCTCAACAGCTCCAACAAATCTCAAACCACTCTCTAAACTCGACACACTGTATTAACGAAAGCATTATCTCCAACACCCCCCTTTAATGCTTACATTACTATACTTACAATACTCAATTACAAATAGATAGATTTTACAAAAAATATTTTGGATCTTTCATATCAGTCCATCCACTCTTTTTTCACTCTTCATCATGATGTAATTATAATGATTAACAATATTACCATACTTTACTATGACAAAGTACATGTTAGGATTTGGTGACAACGAATTACCAAGAACAGATTTGGATCCTATTATTCTGCGTTGGTTACAACCAAATAGACCAAGTTAGAATATGGATAGGGATTGCATTTAATAATCAGTTTCTTATAAATGTATATAAATACATGTAAGCCAGGCAAATGATAGAGTGTGTAGAGGCAAATGACAAAGTGTGAGAGAGACTTGCAAATATGATGTAATCTCCATGATTTGAATAATAAGACAAACAATGCATATGCTTGGTGGACGTAGCCCAACGTTTGGATGAACCATGTGAAATCCGTGTGAGATACATGCACTCCAACTACACGAGAGGTACGACGACTCCTCACTCCAAGTGTGCGAGGGAGCATGGTGCGACTTGTTTTCAAATTTCATGCTTTATTTTTATATATTATATTGTATGCATAAAAGGTGGAGGAGTTAAAGTATCAAGTCATTTGGGTTAAAGTTAAAAAGGTTTTTATGGAGTGAAAAGTTTAAACTATTAAATATTGGGTGGAAGAATGTATGAAACAGGTGTATTTGTATTATAATGCATAAAATACAAGTGGGTAGATACCTTATATAATATATTTGAGGTGGCATTTCTTATATATTATTAAAAAGTTTTTTAATTAAACTTTTTACTAATCATTCCTCCACATATTTTTCAAAGGGCTTTGGGTTTTATAAGCAGTGGACATTATGAGATTTTGTGCTAATGGTTAATATGCAGAGTTCGAAGTTTGAAGTTGAAAATTTCAGTGATAAAAAAAACTTTGAGCTCTGGAAGTTCAAGATCCATGATCGGCTCGTGCAACAAGGGATGGTGAAGGATCTTTTGGGAAAAGCATAGCAACCTGGGACCATAATAGATGATGATTGGGATGAGATGGATGCGAGAGCACTAAGTGCCATACGCCTATGTTTGCCTGACGATGTTCTATTCAACATTGTCTCGAAGAAGACAACATTCGGTTTGTGGACAAAGTTGGAAAGTCTATATATGACGAAATCCTTGACGATCAAAATCTACTTGACGAGATAGTTGTACAATTTACGAATGAAAGAAGGTACAAAAGTTGCTGACCACTTAAATACTTTCAATACCCTTATAGTTCAATTGATTAGTATGGAACTTAAATTCGAAGATGAGGATAAGGCTATTACACTATTGTGTTCGTTGCCTAAGTCTTGGGATAATCTAGTCACCTCTATTAGCTTTAGCTCAACAGAAGTGTTATATTATGACTTTGTTGTGGGAGCTTTGTTGGCTGAGGAGATGAGGAGAAAATCTAGTAAAGAAACCTCAACTTTAGAGGCGATGTTGATCAAAGGTCAAACCACAAAGAAGAATGAGAGAAGTTCTTTCCCATCTAAGTCAAGACACAGAAATGACAAAGAAAAATGGTGGTATTGTGGCAAAACAAGACATCTCAAGAAAGATTGTTGGAAGAGAAAGAAGTCTGAGGAAAAATCTACGAAGGAAGCAAATTTGGTTGTAACAAATTCAAGTATAATTGATCAAGCTTTATCCATTTCTAGTAATTTACAATATCAAGAAGAATGGAAGTTAGATTCAGGTGCCTCCCACCACATGTGTTCACATAGAAATTGGTTCATTTCTTACCAATCTGTTGATGAGGGTGTAGTGTTTATGGGAAATGGTATTCCATGTAAAAATGTTTGGGTTGGCAGTATTAGAATCAGGATGTTCGATGGTATTGTTAGGGAATTAACAAATGTTAGATATGTACCTGATCTTAAATCAAATTTGATTTCATTGGGAGTGTTGGATTCTTATGGATATAAGTATGCAGGTCAAGGTGGGGCTCTCACATTGTTGAAAGGTAGTTTAGTAGTGGTGAAGGAAACAAAGGTTGATAACATTTATAAGTTGGAAGGGAGTACTGAAGTGGCATCTGAAGTGACAGATGTATCTTCTTGTTTATGGCAAAAGCATCAAGGTCATAAGAGAAAGAAATAATTGCAGGTACTGGTAAGAGGTAAATCATTTCCAGACTTAAAATCTTTGTTTTTGAATTCCTGCTTGTTTTATATCTCTACAAGTTATGATGGTGGTATAAAGGGATGTTGTGTATGGGATCCTACTTCTCACAAAGTCATCATTGACAGAGATATAATATGTATGGAACAACCAAAAGGGTTGATTCAAGATCGCAACAGTAAATTTTTTTGCATTCTAGACAATTCATTGCATGGCCTATTTGTACCCAGGAAAATATACAAGATGTTTGAATCCTTCATAGTGAGTCAGAATTTTTCAAAGGGTAGGAATGACTATACAGTTTATAGTACATTCACTTTCTTGATGTTCTTTGATGATGATATGCTCAATGCAAGCCGAAGCATGGATAAAATGAGTAAGAAAATGACTTGAGTGGACAGGACAATTCAGATGAGGGATCAAGGAGTAGCAAAACAAATTAAGGGCATGGGAGTATACATAGATGGTAATGTAAGTTGTGGTTGGAGTTTAGTATGAACATTTTAAAACCAATTTTTATCCCTCTTGCTTTCCATTATAAGTTTTCTTCAAGTATAGGGCCTGTCTATAAAGAAGAAAAGGTTATGTCTCGTGTAAGTTCAGTAGGAGGTCTGTTGTATGTGATGAAATGTTTAAGACCACATGTTTCACATGTTAATCATGTTTTCAGAAACGTGACATATTTAGGTGTTGCAGTGAAATGGGTTCTTCAGCATTTGAGAAGCACAAATGCCACCTATAATGGTTACATTGAGATGGTTTGTGACAATTGTAATGTATATTTTATAGGTGTCTTGGATATGAGGAGACCTATCACTAAATGTGTCTCACAACACAGTCGTGGAAGACATGTTGGAGGTGGAGTGACCCCTCAAGAAATCCAAACTTGTTCAAGTCACACAGGCGAGATCATGAAACTAGTTTTATTAGAGAAGTTGTAGTGGTGCTTGGCTTCTCTTGACTTGCAGAAAAGGTGATGAACAAAATGAAGGAGAAAGGTATCAGGTTAATTGTTGTCAAGGTGGAGATTTTTGGGAGTTGGTGAAAACGAATTACCAAGAAGATATTTGGATCCTATTATTCTACGTTTGTTAATACCAAATAGACCAAGTCAGAATATGGATAGGGTTTGCATTTAATAGTCAGTTTCTTGTAAATGTATATAAATACATGTAAGACCATAGAGGCAAATGACACAGTGTGAGAGACTTTCAAATATGATGTAATATCCATGATCTAAATAATAAGACAACCGATGCCTATGCTTAGTGGATGTAGCCCAATGTTTGGGTGAACCACGTGAAATCCATGTGTTCCTTATTTGTGTGATTGTTATTTATCCTATGTGAATTGTGTTTTTCACGTTTCCAATTCAAACAATTGGTATCAGTGCTGGTTAGAGATGGTTGGAGGAGCTTTAAATTCTTAGAGGAGCCAGAAGTGAAATCTCTGTGAGGGTGCATTGATTTCTATATTTCTGCGGGTCCCTCCTCTGAAAGGGTGCGGTGACATACTAGTGAAACTTCACGTGCATTTAAAAGAATGGAATTTCTGCAGTCCAACTATGAGGTATAGTGCATAGACTCTTTGAGATACCTGCACTCCAGCTGCATGGGAGGTGCGGCGACTCCTTACTCCAAGTGTGCGAGAGGTGCGTTGACGACTCAGTGGTATAAATCAAAGTTGTGACTCTCTTAAATTAATTCACATGGCACAGTCGTGATCTCCTTTAATTTAACGTTTGCATGATTTTATAGATTAAACGGAATTTAAGGCATGGTGCAACTTGTTTTGAAAGTTTATGCCTTATTTTTATATATTATATTGTATGCATAAAAGGTGGAGGAGTTAAAGTGTCAAGTCATGCATGTGAAAGTTAAAAAGGCTTTTATGGAGTGAAAAGTTTAAACTATTTAATATTGTATGGGTGGAAAAATGTATGAAAAAGGTGTATTTTTTTATAATGCATAAAATACAAGTGGGTGGATAGCTTATATAATATATTCGAGGTGGAATTTCTTATATATTATTGAAAAGGTTTTTTAAATAAACTTTTTACCAATCATTCCTCCACATATTTTTCAAATGGTTTTGGGTTTTATATGCAGTGGACATTAGGATATTTTATGCTAATGGCTAAGGTACAGAGTTCGAAGTTTGAAGCTGAAAAGTTTAGCGGTAAAAAAAACTTTGAGCTCTTGATGCTCAAAATGCATGATTTTCTCATTCAACAAGGCGTGGTGAAGGTGCTTTTGGGAAAAGAAAACAAACCCGAGACCATAACAGATGATGACTGGGATGATATGGATGTGAGAGCACTGAGTCCCATACGCCTGTGTTTGGCCAGTGATGCTCTGTTCATATTGTCTTGGAGAAGACAACAATTGGTTTGTGGACGAATTTGGAAAGTCTATATATGAAGAAATCCTTGACGAGAAGAATCTACTTGAAGAGACAACTGTACAGTTTGCAGATGAAAGAAGGTACAAAAGTTGTTGACCATTTAAATACTTTCAATAAACTTATAGTTCAATTGACTAAGATGTAAGTTAAATTCAAAGATGAGGATAAGGCTATTACACTATTGTGTTCATTTCCTGAGTCTTGGGATAATCTAGTCACCTTTATTAGCTTTAGCTCAACAGAATTTTTAGATTATGACTCTGTTGTGGGAGCTTTGTTGGCTGAGGAGATGAGGAGAAAACCTAGTAAAGAAACCTCAACTTCAGAGTTGATGTTGATCAGAGGTCGAACCATAGAGAAGACCGAGAGAAGTTCTTTCTGATCTAAGTCAAGACACAGAAAGGGTAAACAAAATTATGGTACTGTGGAAAAAATAGGACATCTCAAGAAATATTTCTCGAAGAGAAAGGAATCTGAGGAAAACTCTACCAAGGAGGCAAATTTGGCTGTAAAAAATTCATGTATAATTGATCAAGTTTTATCTGTTTCTAGTAATTTACAATATCAAGAAGAATGACAGTTAGATTCATGTGCCTCCCACCACATGTTCTAACATAGAAATTGTTTCATTACTTACCAATCTGTTGATGAGGGTGTAGTGTTTATGGGAAATGGTATTCCATGTAAAACTATTGGGTTTGGCAGTATTAGAATCAGGATGTTCGATGGTATTGTTAGGGAATTAATGGATGTTAGATATGTACCTGAGCTTAAATCAAATTTGATTTCATTGGGAGTGTTGGATTCTTGTGGATATAAGTATACAGGTCAAGGTGGAGCTCTCACATTGTCGAAATGTAGTTTAGTAGTGATGAAGGCAACAAAGGTTGATAACCTTTATAAGATGGAAGGGAGTACTAAAATGGCATGTGAAGTGAAAAATGTATATTCTTGTTTATGTAAAGAGTATCAAGGTCATTAGAGCAAGAAATAATTGCAGGTACTGGTAAGAGGTAAATCATTTCTAGACTTAAAATCTTTGTTTCTGAATTCCTGCTTGTTTTATATCTCTGCAATTTATGGTGGTGGTATAAAGGTATGTTGTGTGTGGGATCGTACTTCTCACAAATTCATCATTGACAGAGATATAGTATGTATCGAACAACCAAAAGGGTTGGTTCAAGATCGCAATGGTAAATTTGTTTGCATGCTAGGTAATTCATTGTATGGCCTATTGGTACCCAGGAAAATATACGAGATGTTTGAATCCTTCATAGTGATTCATAATTTTTCAAAGGGGAGGAATGTAACATACCCACTACCTAAAATCAAAGTTTTTCATTGATTTCTCAACAATGAGAATCCCTGAAGCTCACAGTAGCGAAATGCCAAACCCGATCCATAGGTCCTTAATTCCCTGTCACGGCCTCTTCTTCATGCGTCTGTGACTTTTCCCCGATTCAGTTTCGGGTTTCGGGGTTTCGTCTTTCCCGATGTCCAGAGTTCCTGTCCTCTTGAATCCTCGAACTCCAACTTGCCGATGCGCTCCTTTCGGCCTTAGCTCCTCCTGTCTAAAATCTGGTCCATGTGACCACTAATTTATAAGACCGCAGCCTTCTCCTTCCTTCGGGGTTTTGGGCTTTAAAATCCCGATGTGCTTCAACTTCCATTAGCCCTCCAGGCTAGACTCCTGGCCCACATGACCACTATCTCACAAGACTGCAGCCTTGTCTCCCATCGGGGTTTTGAACATCGCAATGTCGAAATGCATAAACGTTTTGTCCTCGGAATCCCCGATATCCCGATATGACGTCATCTTTCGCTAGTTCCCTGGGCTAGACCTTTTGTTCCACACGACCTCCCTCTATATGACCGTATTCATACCACCTATCGGGGCTTCGGGGTTTCAAATGCTGAAATGCATTTTCCCACGGGATTGTCGATCCCTTGAATCCCGATTCTCCACTATAGTGATAGCTGGCCCACAATGGCACTTTCCTCCTCATCGGGGTTTCAGACTTCGCGATTCCGAATTGCGTAAACACCTTTTCACCGAGATTCCTGATATCCCGATGACCCAAATGTCGTTAGACGACTTCCTGTCGGGACTTTCCCCGATGGCTCTGATTTCTTCCGCGCATCCTCCTCTGATGGATGGTCTTGGTTAACTCTCAGGATTTCGAGACTTCTGATGTCCTGGACACCTCGTCCCTAGGACTCACGAAATGTCGAACTCCGAATCCCTTCAGATCTCTGACACGCATCCCAAGTGAATGGACAGTTCAGATCGCTCCTCACGTTTTCGAGACTTCTGATGTCCCGACTTTCACGACCTCAGGAACTTCGATTTCCTGAATGTCGATATCCCGATGTTTAGTGTTGGTATCTCCGAAATGGATGATCGCGTGACACGCGTCCCCTCTCAGATGGATGGCCCAAATTTGTGTTGGGGTTTTCAAGGTGGACTTATCCGATCTCCTATCCACAGGAATGTCGATATCCCGACTCCCGATGCCTCAATCTCCGCCACGTGTCTCCGCTAACAGACGGTCCAGATCGTTTTCGGGTAATTTCCCATGGAGGTTCCCGATCTCATGTCATCGAGACTTCCGATTTCCCGATACGTGAAACCCTGATGAGCCAACCCTCCTTTCGGGATTTCTCCTTCTGTTCATGAGCTTAACCCTCGTGCAACTTCTGTCAGATCCGATGGATGACGGGTATATGCTCAAGATCTGACGGCTCAAGTCTGTCCCACCTCGCGCATTCTTCCACTACTTCGAGGATGTGGAAAGATCAACGGTCCAAATGTTCTCATGGACCTTTGGGGGGGGGTGGTCTACGATCCCGATTTCATCGCTATTCACGAAGATAGAGAGAAAAAGGGTCAAGGTATGTAATTCCCTTGTTACTTTCGTCAATCTGACAGTCGTGAATGACCATGGGTCTTCCGACAGGATCTCATCTGTCAATTCATTACTTATCCCTACGCTGCTACTTCGAAATTTTAAGAGGGTCATTCCTCCTCGTACAGGGTTATTAAGACTTGCACATTCAAGTCCTTTTTCTAGGTTCTTGGTAAACCTTTCCAAGGAGGGAATCTCTGCGAAGAGATCTATTCCAGGGCTTTTCTGGAGATGGATAAGAGGAAACAACTTCCCGAGAACGGGCCAGAAGTCTGACTTGGTTCAACTTATGCGTAATTAAATTCATTTATCAATCATAAGCCAATTCATTCATTTTCTGTTATAAGCATATATCTACCCTTTCTTATCAAAACACTGCACAAACATTCTTTACTGCAGTCATTCACAATTTCAAAGTTTATGAGCATATATGTCAACATATGAATTTCAATATGCAATATATAAAACACTTATCAGAAATAACACCAGGAGTGAGTGCAACTACTGAGAGGGGTGCTCGTTTCCTCCCAACCGTAGGCTCAATGACTCCTAGTGGATTTACCACTAGCCACCCCTGAGACGAGACCATGATGTCGTGAGACTACGTCTTTCTTTCTTCCAGTGACCAGGAGTGAAGGTTGCAATCCTTCCTCTCTGCTATCACTCACTCTGTGTAATGCCAGAGTTCCCCTCGCATCTGCCCCTCGAAATCGCTTCTACCTTACGCCTTATCCTCTTGCGAGGTTGTGCGTGGCGCGATTCCCCTCGTGCTGATCAGGCCTGACAACTCTATGGATGGGTGGTTCACCATCCCATCCCTCACTAAGCCATCCGCCTACCAGCCTGCGAGACATTAAATTCGGGGCCAGCGAGCCGCTTTTGGTTCTCGAGGCCAGTGGAGTCCAAATATGGTGTTAATTCTCGGTGGAAGTTAGTGCCACCTTTCCAGGTGCCTTCCACCACCATCATGGTCTCTTTTTATACACATCCCCTCTCGGTAGTCCTGTAATAATTCAAAATGTTATTCACATTCATGAGTTTGCCATAGTTCTTGGCCAGTCTAGTTATTTTTACAAACTGGGGGAAACAGGGTGTTACAATTCCCTCCCCCTTAAAAAGGAACATCGTCCTTGATGTTCTTATCTATTAACATGAATTTCATGTATAGAAGTAAAAAAAATTGGATATGCCTATCTCATGGCATCCTCCATTTCCCATGTAGCCTCATCTAGGCCAAAATGTTTCCACTGCACCTTGACCCGTGCAATGGTTCTGTTCCAGAGCGGGGTTTCCTTTCTGTCCAGTATGCATTGGGGTTCTGGTAGAAACTCTCCCTCCGGTTCCACCTGGATCACAGACCAGTCAATTATATGATTAGCATCATGTACATATTTCTTCAATAATGAAACATGGAAAACATTATGTACTTTTACTCTGGGAGGAAGTGCTAGTTGATAGGCTACAGGTCCCACTCTATCTAGAACCTCAAAGGGTCAACAATACCGGGGTGCCAACTTGGCACAATCTCCCATTTTTAAGGAACTCCTTTCTGGGCTTAATTCTGAGATATACATGGTCTCCCATTTTGAACTCTTTGGAGTTCTCTTTTGGTCAACATAATTTTTTTGTCGGTTCTGGGCGATCTTCAGATTTTGTTTTATCTGAGCTACTTGTTGTTACATTTCTTTCAGCATGTCGGGTCCAAAATAAATCCTATTTACAGGATTACTCGAGCTGATTGGAGTATTACACGGTCTACCATAGAGGACTTCGAAGGGACTCATAATTAAGGATGCTTGGTAGCCGTTGTTGTAGGTGAATTTTACCAATGGTAGGTAGTCTTCCCATTTCATAGGTTGATGCATTACATGCATCCTTAACATATCCTCTAATACTTGATTCACTCTTTTTGTCTATCCATCGGTTTGAGGGTGATAGGCGGTGCTCAACAACAATTTGGTCTCCAATCCAGCCATCAGTGATTTCCAAAAATTGGAAGTAAATTTTGTGTCTCTGTTAGATATTATCTCTCTCGGCATACCGTGCAGTCGAAATATCTCTTTCATGAATATCTGGGCGATATCTATCACCTTTCAGGTTGATTTGACGGGGATGAAATGAGAAGAATTGCTCATTTTATCCACCACTACCATAATGGCGTCATTCTGTTTGGTTGAAGTTGGCAATCCAGTGATAAAACCCATGGAGATGGTTTCCCATTTCCATTCTGGGATGGGTAAAGGGTGTAGTAGTTCAGCGGGGTGTCGATGTTCCGCTTTAACCTATTGGCATTCTATGCATTGGGCCAAATATTTGGCTATGTCCTTCTTCAATCCAGGCCAATAAAATTGTTTCCGGGTGGCAGTGATCATTTTCTCATATCCTGGGTGACCAGTGTAAGGTCTTTTATATAGTTCATCCATGATGAACCTCTTCAAGTCGTCACGATTTGGAATGTACATTCTATCTCTGTAGGTGAGCAGACCTCCTTCAGTCATCTGGTAGCCTTCATACTTTACTTCAGGGGGTTCTTGTTGTAGGTACAGGGTCACATTTTGAACGAAGGGATCTGTTTCTTGTGCCTCTTTGACTCTGTTCTTGACATCTGTCTCACAGGTACTCACTGCTGCCAGGTGAATCGTTTTCATGCTTCTGTTGAGGGCATTGGCCACCCTATTTTCCTTCCCTTTAATGTGTTTGATTTCAAAATCAAATTCGCTAAGGAGGGTCATCCATCTAGCTTGTCTAGCATTGAGCTTTGGTTGGTCGAACAAATACCGT
>JZKD02S1092900.1:38600-55082 GCA_000966675.3 Picea glauca
ATTAATTAAATCACATCATTCTGCAATAGACTATGATAGCTAAAGTAGTCTATAATCAACTGCAAATGACATGCATAAACTTGAAACAAAAGATTGATATATTAAAAAGCGAAAGCTGTAGTAATAACATCAACTCTCGTCTCAGTTTGTATTAGAAATCCATAGCCTGGTTCTCCCACAAGTGAGGATGCTCCTTATTACAAAAAAAAATAAGTATTTAAAGACCTTCCATAGGGTAAAACATCCCTGTGGAAGTTATCAAAACTGTTTACATAAAATCTGGGAAGATATCCCAAGTCTGACTAAACTAGGAACCTAAGATAAAACTAAAACACACAAATATCTCCTAGACTATCCAGCATGTCCAATGCAATTCGGATGTACCTGAAAAGGGTAAAAAATGGACAAGTTAGAAGGGTGTTTTATTAATAAAATGATTAAAAAAATCTAATTCTATAGACTAGTGATAGAATCTTGTGATTATGTAGCTGGTCTACATCAGACACAGAATCAACATTAAAATCAATTCAAATCTTTTAAAGAATTAAATTCAACTTTTAACAAGTATTTAATAGCTAATTGAAAAACAAACGAATCATTCAAATCGAGATTGTTATACTAATTCGAGATCAAAACAAAACTAAAATCAAAGGACTACAGAGATGCATATACCCTGTTTCGTTTGTTACCACAAAATTGGGTGAGTAGTATAATATCGAACAGTAATGAAATCGTTCCATATCAAATTGAAATCGATAGAATTAAAACAAATCATAGGCAATTGTTATGCTGCCTCATCAACAGGAAACACGATCGAATCTAGACAAGATCATTTTCAAATCGACATAACTATATGACATAACAAACGATCCATGCCACGAGCGGATTAACTCAAAACTGGCGTGTAAATCAACTCAAATGAAATCATAACAGGATCAATCAGTTGGTAACAGAGTTTGTAAGAATTGTCCGATCGTTTGTTATTGCAAATTGGGGTAGACAAAATCATTCACGAAATCATTTCTTGAATTCATTTTGAAACGACTATTACCCGAATTTCCTCATACGAATTTGACAGAAATAACATAAGTCGGTCTGATTTAACAAACTCGTTAGAAAATTAAAATTAACAGAGCTGCAATCAAGTCTATTTTTGATACGAATACAACTCATAAAATCGATCATACTAACTGAAGATACACAACAATCTAATCAAGCAAATCGAACAGCTGGGGTTTAACATAGTTGTTGTGAATGAAAACCGTTCCACGATTCGGGCGTATATATCATTTACACATGCTTAAATGAGAATATCGTTTTCATAAAAAATAGAGTGGTTCTTTCCAAATCAGAGCTGAACAGAGTTGTATTCGTATTTTAGAACATTACATGACACAGCGTATTAAAAGATCGTAACAACCAAACTCACGAAATCATTTCAAAAATCAAATCATCAAAACTCAATTAGGGTCGATGTGATCCGACTACAACGAAATCATACCAAATCAAAATATGATCGTGCTCTAAATTTAGCATGAAAACCTCCTATTCAAGTTTGATACAAACAAATTCAATTGAAAGCAAACCATCAATTTCGTTAAGTTAA
Organism: Picea glauca; assembly: GCA_000966675.3. Classification (NCBI taxonomy): domain Eukaryota; kingdom Viridiplantae; phylum Streptophyta; class Pinopsida; order Pinales; family Pinaceae; genus Picea; species Picea glauca. The sequence goes on from JZKD02S1092900.1 coordinate 40,207, forward strand.
CAGACAAACGAATCAAATCCGATGAAAATCTATCAGTGGCTAAACTGGGTATGAGCAAATCATGTATCCAAATCGAAACTTCATTTATCTTTAGCAAAGCGAAAACAATGTACAGGATGAACAACATTATGGCAGAGCCAATTCGAATGATAGACAAAGCTATTTGAAAACCAAATTCAAATCATTGTATTAGTCCTGGTCATTCGCAAAGCTAGAATGATATCAAAATTCATACCTGTATGATGAGCAGAAGGCTTGATCATGACATTTTGGAGTTGACAGCGGCTGTAGCCGATTCAACATTCCGAAAAATGATGGAACCAGTAGTCCTCTACTTCCTATCGGTTGCTTGAAGTTTATCCCTTTGGCTGGTCAATACTGCAACTTGGTTTTCCAGCGATTTAATTTTTGATTGAAGTGCAGGAACGTCTATATAGTATCGTTCCAACCACACATCACATTGGTCACATGACAATTATCCGGGCTTCGAAGATGCAAGTGAGGGTTTGGTTACATTGCTGAGGGTTTCGTTAGGTAGTTCGATCCCTGGGTAACTGGGAATGTTTCTTAGGAAAGGGGGAAGATTCGAAATGAAGTCATAAGGTGGCTCGGAGCACAGACCCTATGAGTAAGGGTACTCACTAGCTAGGAAATGTTCTATGTCATAGTTCGAATCCTCACTAAGGACTATGGGCTTCTTCTCAACACTAGGTTTAGGCTTATTTCTAGCCATTCTCGAGATAAGCCGAGCATTCGTTTTTCCTTTTCCATCAACAGTAGGGTTACCTCTAACATTTTTGCTCACAGGATTTTTTATAGCCTCAGCCTTTGCAGTTTTAACGTCGGGAAAGTCAATATCAAGGTCGACCGAAGGTTTAGGAGAGACCAGTAGGACATGGAAGGGCATGGGTGGCCCGACCTTGGTTTCATTAACCACAAGCTTGTCAATCTGGACAGGGTCTGTATCATCAAAACCATTTCGAGAGATAAAAGCTCGCCAGCTATCACCATGGAGGCTTAAGTGATGAACAATGATAAGTATAATTAGTCCATGGTGGAACAGGCTACTATCGGCCTTCTCCCTTTTAAACCTTTTTGACATTTTGTACAGGCTACGCTAGAAATAGAAAGGTATATTCAATGGATACCCTATAAAATTCATTAACAAACGCAGGTGGTAAAGAAAAATGAGTCCATATCGACCCTCACAGGTCACAAATTGTTTAACTACTATCAAAAGGTCATGCCATCATGGTTTAAGCATGGAAATGGGCATACCTCTATCACAGTATGTGACCTTTCATGAGACAAACAATAGTGGCCATGGCACCTCTTCCACCTTAGAATTTTTGAACCAACGCTGGCTCGTGGTTGCTAACCCGGTGGCAGAGCTAATCAACTCTTCACTGATTTCCAACTGAATGTCACCCACCTTGGCTCTACAGCCATCAAAATTCAAGGCGAACTATTGTGCAACAAACAAATTAAAACCCTCAAACCTCTGCACGAAGGTGATCCAGCCGCTATCCTCTAAGTCCTTCCGTGCAAGTCTTGGCTACCGTTCGGCTCAATTCGCACCATCGGTGCCATGGAGCGGAGCACATGGTGAACGAGCCAGGGTTAAGATCATAACATACATAGGAGAAGAGTGCACGAAGGGTTACCCGAGCTAACATAGGTGAAACAGGGATAAGGGATAGGCATTAATGACATCGTGTGAAGGTGGTGGAGCTTATTTCTGCCATGCATAATAGTTATTGCCAAGGTACAATCACCGATGCTTATAGCTGTTCAACCCACTATTGTATAGTTTTAAAAATCATGTCACTTGTCCGACCAATGAAATCAATGCTAAGTGTATAAACCAACGCGCGCAATCAAAGTTATGCCATAGTTGTAAACACCCAACATACAAATCGAAACCAATACCAATGTTTTTGACATGCGTTGTAACAATTCATATCAAGAGTTTAACCAATGTGCCAATGCATTTTAAACTATGTGCTATATCAAATGAAATATATCAAGAATTTAACCATAACACCTATATATCTTTATGAAACCAATGGTCAAGTATATCAAATCAAAGAACATATAAATCCAATTGCCAATGAATCACAAACTTAATCACTCATGAAACGAGAATACATGATCAATCAAAGAATGTCAAATGAGTGCAGATCAAAAGGTCTTGCCAAATGTATAATGATAAGTAAAAGGTAAGCGCAATAGGCATATCGACAAGAAGGATAACGAAAATTCAATAATGGTTTTAATACGACTTCGAAAGATCAAGTTTTCACACTTACAATCGTGAAAACAAACGAAAGGTAAATGCACAAATGTCGCAAAAATAAAAATGTCGTTTATTTGAGAATTGCGACGAAAAATTGATGTTTGCAAAGCATTGGTGTAGGCAGCTTATAAAATAATGGAAAAATGTGAATTGGCTGCCAACAATGGTGACACACTGGTAGAAGCAATTATCTCTGCCAAAAGGAACAAATTCAGATTAGGACAGTAAAGATAATTCCAACTCAAAAATAACAACCAGAAAATCGTATAAACATCATCATTTACCAACTATTCCAGCAGTGTTTTAAAAGATGAAAACTGATAACAGTCTTAAGACCAGCGAGTCGCAATATTAAAGATAAAATCTCAAATATTGTTGACAGAGCCACTGCTACCAGTAGGCATCCATAGCATCGACAGGGTTTCCATTTAACCCACTCTGACATATGTATCCTGCCAAGAAGTTCTAGATCAGAATAAAGGACATTAAAGAGGTTTCTTATTTGCAAATTTTCATAAACTCGACATTGCTTCGCTGCAGCGGGCCTGTTCAGTACCCCGACGAAGTTGTCTTGGTGTCATGCATGAATTTACCCACTGCCAGCAGACCTGTTCAGCATCCCGGTCGGTTTACAAGCACTTCCCACAGCTCTTATTTATGATTTGTTTTGTTTTGTTTTTCAAAGATATATAGCTGAGCGGGGTGACACTGAAAAATCATGATTTTTTAACATATTTTTTCAAACCTCATCATAATTTTTTAGGATTGTTCTTTATTAAGATCCAGAGATGTTTCATTTACAGAAACAACTTCCTAAGGCAGGGAGACATCTTCCGAGTCATTCCTTTAAGGAAAAGGGACAGCGTAAAAAGATAATAGATGATCATGACAAGCTTTGCTCAGAGATTGAAATCAGTCAACTTCTTTCAAATAACAGACTTTTTTCCAACATAGATATAAATTTCAAAAATATACGATTGAGTATTATACAAATTTTCTTAGTAGTTATTTCAGCGAAGGAATTTTCTATTGTCTTTGTCTGAATAGCTCAGTATACAGGTATGTGTATTTTCCAAAAACACAAGCTGATAAATTCAAAGAAAAATCAAAAACAAAAAGCAAACAAAAAAACAAACAAAAGCAAAGTATGTACATAATATACAAGGGTTGTCATCAAGCAAAGTATCTTTTCAGGGCTTGGCCATTCACCGAATAGGTGTCAAGCTGCCCTTCTATATTTTGTAATCAAAAAGAACTGGGACCCAACTTTTCAGCAATTAAAAACGGTCCAAGCCATAAATTTTGAAATTTAGTGTGTTCTCCCTTTCCCTCATGCGGTTTGTCCCATTTCAAGACGAGGTCACCTACTTCAAAATTCCTATCAGAAGCAGAGTTAGAATCGAACCAACTTTTAACCAATAGTTGATGTTGATCTAACTTACGTTTATCTTGGGCTCTTACCTCTTCTAGCTTCATCAAAGTGTTAATTCGGTTTTCCAAAGGGGGCAATCTTCTTCTTGGACTTTCTGCGACAACTGAAGTGAAGGAAGAAGAATGTGAGGTGGAAGAATTGCTTCTCTGCCATAAACGAGAAAAAAGGGGGAGTTACCTACAGTAGCTTTTGGCATTACCCTATCAGCCCACAACGCGTTTAGCAGTGCATTGTGACAATTCTTGTGATTTTCAACCACCGTTCTCTTGATGATTTTAATCAAGTTCTTGTTTGTTGATTCTGCCAATCCGTTGCCCTGGGGGTAATAGCTAGCAGAATACTTCAGCTTAATTCCTTTTTCCAAAGTGAACTCGCTCATCTCAAGAGAGGAAAAGTAAGAAGCATTATCGAATACTAAACAGTCAGGGATACCGAAACGAGTGATAATATTCAAATTTAGAAAGGCAATTACTTGACTGGTGTTGACAGTTATTAACGCAACAAATTTAGACCATCAGGTAAAGTAATTTGTGGCTGTCACAATAAAATTGTGTTGTTGCGAGGACGAGGGGTTGATTGGACCTATGATATCAAAGCCCCACTGCTGAAAAGGGTAATCTACCGAAACGGGCTGCAAAGGAAAGGCTGGTTTTTGTAATCGCCCTGATGCTTTCTGACAAATGATACATTTACGACACAAGGCATGGGCATCTCTAAAAAGAGTGGGCTAGTAATAACCAGCTCTAAAAACCTTATGGGCGATGGTGTCACCACCAAAATGACCACCAGCTTCTCCTGCATGCAACTCTAGCAAGACTTTTTCTGCTTCGTCTTTTTCAAGACAGCGCATCAGTACGTCGTCAAAACTATGACGAAACAGGATATCATTAACCAGATGAAAGGATGCAGACTTTAATCTCAACGCTCTTCTTTTAGCGGGATCAAGGCAATGGGATGCTGACCCATGTTCAAGACAGAATCTTATATCGTCATACCAAGGACTGACATAGTTTTGTGCGCAACAGACTAAACTCTGATCGCTTTGTCCTAGGTTTGAAAAATCGCTTTCTGATTGTTGTCCTGCTGTTGAATCAGAAACTAACTTGCATAACCCTTGGCCTCTCACTATCTGAGCTGGGGTGATTTCTAAGTCATACTCCTGCAAGGAGGTGACCCAGTTGGCCCTCTTTTCACCTAGTTCCTTCTGCACTAACAGGTTTCTCACGGCTGGGTAAGGGACAATGACTTTCGTCTTAGACTTCAAAAGATAGAATCGGAAGTGCTTAACTTCTTTGAAAACAACGTAGGCTTGTCGATATACCGCTGGGTAATTAAGTTCAGTGCCTTTGAAAGAGGAACTCATAAAGGCAATGGATAGTTTATTGTTTTTGGCATTCTTTTGGGTTAGGATGGCGGCATAGGAACGATCAGAAGCAAAAGTGTAGAGTGTAAAGTCTTGTGAAAAATCTGGGCTCATGAGAGACGGAGAGTCTATTATGGCCTTCTTTATTGCATTAAAAGATTGACTTTCTAGGGGTCCCCAGTGATATTGGGTGTCTTTCTTAATCAAATTCTGTAAAGGCCTGACCATTTCAGAGAAACTGGGGACGAATCTCCTCACGAAGTTAATCTAGCCTAAGAAAGACTGCATAGATTTTTTGGATGTAGGAGGGGGGAGTTTCGCGATGACTTGAGTCCTATCGGGGTCGTTAATCATCCCTTCACTAGACACAATGAATCCTAAGAGTTTACCCTGTTCTACTGCAAAGATGGATTTTTTGGCATTCAAGGAGATGTCGTATTTACGACATTGTTGTAGAACAACTCGTAAGTGAGCTAGATGATCGTTTTTATTTTTAGAAAATACGGTAACATCATCTAAGTAAACTACGACGAACTGGTTGATTAAGCCTCGGAAAGCAATGTCCATTGCTCTCTGAAAGGTGGCACCAGCAGTAATCAATCCAAAAGGCATTTTGCGATAAGCATAAGTGCCCCATGGAGTACAGAAGGTAGTTTTAAGTTGGTCTGGTGGAGACATCAGGACTTGGTTGTACCCTGAGAAACCATATAGTAAGGATAGCCTCTCAGAACCAGATACCTATTGAAGGATCTATTCCATGGGCGGGACAGGATAGTTGTCTTTATCAGACGCTCTATTAAGGTTTCGGAAATCGACGCAGAGTCGAATTTCCCCACTTTTCTTCCGAACTGGGACAAGGTTAGAAACCCATTGAGTGTGTCTAACAGGAAAAATTATCTTAGCATTTAGGAGCTTATTCAATTATTTTTGAATGGTCGGTTCGAGCTTGGGGTGCATTTTCCGTAGTTTTTGTTGAAAGGGTAAGGTTTGGGGCTTCATCGGGATGACATGTTGTATGATGTTAGGGTCGAAAGTTTTAAGGTCATCATACGTCCACGCAAAGAAATATTTAAATTATTTGAACAATTTAATAAATGCATCTTTTTCTTGTTGAGAACATCCCAACCCTAGATCAATGCACCGAGAATTTTCATTAGTTCCTAAGTTCACCTTTTCATAAGATAACGAGGAACTATTGGTTTTACAGTTGACCGTCTTTTTAAATTTATCTTGAGGATCATAAAACTTCTCTAATCTAATTACAAATTTAGGGATTGAGTTTACCATGTTCGATGAAGATTCAGGAGTTCTCGGATCTGGTATTACCATGAAATCGCGCAAATTGTCATCGTGTGTGTGTTCATCTATCACTGCACCTTGAAAAGTTTCTTCCATGTGCAGAAAGTTAATAATCTGCTGATCATCGTCAAATACTCTCCAGTTCGTGATGTTGTCGGGAACGGATGTCCGAAACAGCAGCTCAACGGAGAATGCGTCTGGGGACAAGCCTTCTGCAGGAAGAAGTTTAGAAGCTACATTAGCTAATAAATCTGCTTCAGAGTTATTCAATCTAGGAATAGAATTTATATTGAAAGCGGAAAATTTATTCGTTAAATTCCATACCTCAGACTGGTAGCTTTTGAGATGCGAAGATAGACAGTGGATAGAGTCTCTTACCTAGCTAACCACTACTTTAGAGTTGCCAAAGACGGTTAAATTTTGAATGTTCATATCCGAAGCTTTTCTGAGACCTTGCAGTAAAGCCTCATATTCCGCAGTATTGTTAGTACATTCAAATTCCAACCTACATGCTATCAATGTTTTGTTAGCTTCTGGATCGATAATGACGCAGCCTGCTCCAGCTCCTTCTTTGGACTTTGATCCATCGAAATACAGAGACCAAATTTGATTTCCATTTGGCACATGGGACCCTTGCGTAGAATCTGTTGGCTGCATATATGATACAATCTCGGACTGTTGTTATGGATTGGTGATAGGTGATGCCTCGGCCATGAAATTGCCGAAGAAGGTGTCCATCCCTTGTACTTCGGGTGAATCAGCAGAAGGTGTAAATGGTTCGTTGGGATTGTTCAAATCTGTGACCGTGAACTTAAGGTAGCGTTCACGATTCACTTTTATCTTGTTAGGCTTATCGTTGTCTGGAAGCCATAGATGGGACCAATTTGTCGCGAAATAACCATGTAGCTGTTCTGACCAGTCCCTGCTTAAAACCAGACCATACACTTCTGGAATATCCACAACAATTATATCAATAACTTGATGAACCTTGGGGTTAGACAATAATCTAATAAGCACATTCTTTAGTTCACCTATAACTTTGACATTTGTTCGATCAAGTTGTGTGATTTTTAAAGTCGAGGGTTCAACTTCAGCATTAATCTTTTGGAAAACAGACCAAGGCATCACATTGGATGATGCTCCTGAGTCTACCATACAATTGTGCACGTTTCTATTAAAGATCTCGAAAGTTAATAGGAATGGAGGTACATTTTTGCAAGTACTAAGAGTAGTAGCTTGTGGATTTTTACTCGCAGTTTCTAAAGCTACTTTATCTACATTATTTACATTATTTACATTATTTACAGTAAGGCTTCCTTTATATTGAGGATCAATATTGTTTTTAGTGGAAGTCTTCTGGGGAAATTTGTTCTGCACAACCTTGTTACCATTAGAATTGCCATTTTTGCCATTCTCTGACATATTTTGTGACATTTTTTGAAGCAGAAATGGAAATTTCAATAACTCATAAAAAAAAATGTTAGCTCTCAACTTTTTAAGATCTTCAACTACATCATAATCTAAGTTTGGGTTCACATTACTCTGTTTAGTCTCAGTTGATTTAGATTGCTTTGGAGGCGAAGTTGTAGTGTTTTCGGTAGAAGATTTGTTTGTTGTCTTACTCCTGGTATTATAGGGATGTACTGTCTCGAAGTTAGCTTGGAAGATGTTATCCGAGAAGTGTCCGAAAATGTTTGGAGAAGACTCTTCTTATTGAACTGTCTCTTGTTCAACTACCTCCTCGAGGATCTCAGGAGGCATCAAGTTATCTTGGGCTTCTAGAATTGTTTGAAGGGCACATTGCAGGCTTTCTAGATTTAGGCCTTCGGTGGTTGGATTAGGTCGGTTGGTAGGAAAAGGCTTCCGGAACGGGGGTTTATAAGGCCCTTTGCTCGAGGAAGCTTCTTCGGTCATTCTTTTTAAGTCTATAACTTGATTTGACAGTTTTTGAACAACTTTAGTTAAGTTTTCTAAATCAGATCTTTCAGGTTGTGTTTTACTTTGAGTGGGTCTAGGAAGGATTTCAATCTTCTTTTTGGAAGAAGAACTAGTCTCTGTTTCGTTGCTAGTAGAGTCTTTAAGACTAAGAATGTCTTTATCAATCTGGTTGGCCTCCTCGAAGGCTTCTAACAATGTGGCTTTCTTAGATCGTTTAACCCAAATAGCTATACTTTGATGCAAAGCTTTAGTGTAGTATGCTATTATAAGACTCTCAGCAGGCATGGAATCCGTAGGGATTCGGTTTTTAAGTTTTAATAATATTTGATTAAAGTCTTTAACTTTTTCTTTTGGGTTCATTCTTAAGCTAGAAAGGTCCATGACTAAGACTTACGGAGGTTTAACGTCTCCAAACTTTTCCAAAAAGCATGACTCGAACTTTTCTCAAGACACGATGGTATGGGGTTGTTGGGCAAAGTACCATGTGGATGCATTTCCCTCGAAAGTATAAGGGAACAACCTACAGACAATGTCTTCATGCTCGACATTGCAGAGTCTTATGGCTAACATAAACTTTTTAATGTGATCTTCAGCGATCTGTTTCGAGTCAGGGTCAAACTCTAGAAGCCATTTCTTCGAGTGTTTAGGTAAAGGATGTTGAGCTCCAGGTACGGCTACGACATCCTGGTCGAGCCAGGGTCTAGCAGGGTTGTTCTGATTTTCCATTGGGGTAGTGGGTGTGGAAGGCTGAGAAGGGGAATTGCCTTCGTCAAAGGAATCTCCTCTAGAAGAGGAAGGAGATGATGGAGGTGGTGAAGGGGGTATCCCAGATCCTCCTGCAGAAGGATTTAGGTTTGGATCTGTAGGATTCACAGTGAGATCAGTGCCTCCTAATTGTTCTCTGATATCAGAGAAGTCCAAAGGTTGGCCCCACAGATGGTTAGGTTGCCTCAAATGGGCTAAGGCACTATGTGTTTTAATAAGAGATTGACGGACAATCTCTTGTATGTCACCACCTGTAGGATTAGGGGTTGTTGTCTCAACTATGATCCGTGGATCGTCGGTTGAAGTGGTTGTTGTTTGAAGGGGAATATTATCGTTTGAATGGATTCTAGTCACTATAGGTGAGCGATTAGGTGGTGGAGGAGTCTTGCGACCGCCTCGTGCCATTAATTAAATTCAGGCCCTCCTTCTCACGCCATTTGTTGGTTGGCAAAATTGACCGTCCGTCAACTGGAAGAGTGGAACTGATCCGGGGTTGTCTAATAACCCAAGTTGTTTGGGATGAACCACCCTAACGGGTTTAGCGGCTCCGTTAGCCGATCTAAGGTCATAAGAAAACAAAAACAGAAAAAAACTATTCTAAACTAACTAATCTAACTAAAACTAACTATTAAACAAACAAAACTAACCTAACTAAAATAACTATTAAAACAAACTAAACTAATCTAACTAAAATACTTATTAAAACAAACTAAACTAATCTAACTATTCTATATATACAATCTACTAACTACTACTATAATAACTCTAACTAATTAACTATCTAACTATTAACATAAATAAATCTTATTCACAAAATGTACAATATCTACAATTTACAGATTTAAATAAAACCTGAAAAACTCATTTATATTCTACCCCAAGACAGAGAAAGAGATTTTTATTGATTTTATAATTTTATGAACAGACATAAAACAAAAAAAACTAACTAAACTAAACAACTAATACACTAATTCTAACTACGCATTTAAATAAACATATTTCTAACTAAACGACTTAAAAAAAAACAAATTAACTAACAAATAAATCACAAACTGACCTGGAGAAACTCTCCAGATTTGTCCTGTGTATGATGATTGTCTTAGCTGATTGGAGGGAGGAAACCCGAACTGAATTATCCAGGAGCTTCTTGTAAACGATAGTTGCAGTGCTCTTCAAGTTTGATTAGAGGACAAACAAGACATAACAAATTGCAACAATCTTATGATTTATAAATCTTCACAGTTAGATAAACCTGTATGCAAAGACTTCTACAACATAATTCAATTGATGAAGAAGAGAAATCTGTCATTCATTAACTGAACAAAGTAATTGCTGTATTTTTAAAGTAATGAAAGAAATCAGATATGGATCACATTAATTAAATCACATCATTCTGCAATAGACTATGATAGCTAAAGTAGTATATAATCAACTGCAAATGGCATGCATAAACTTGAAACAAAAGATCGATATATTAAAAAGTGAAAGTTGTAGTAATAACATCAACTCTCGTCTTAGTTTGTATTAGAAATCCATAGCCTGGTTCTCCCACAAGTGAGGATTCTCCTTATTACAAAAATAATAAGTATTTAAAGACCTTCCACAGGGTAAAACATCCCTGTGGAAGTTATCAAAACTGTTTACATAAAATCTGGGAAGATATCCCAAGTCTGACTAAACTAGGAACCTAAAATAAAACTAAAACACACAAATATCTCCTAGATTGTCCAGCATGTCCAATGCAATTCGGATGTACCTGAAAAGGGTAAAAAATGGACAAGTTAGAAGGGTATTTTATTAATAAAATGATTAAAAAAATCGAATTCTATAGACTAGCTACAGAATCTTGCGATTCTGTAGCTGGTCTACATCAGACACAGAATCAACATTAAAATCAATTCAAATCTTTTAAAGAATTAAATTCAACTTTTAACAAGTATTTAATAGCTAATTGAAAAACAAACTAATCATTCAAATCGAGATTGTTATACTAATAAGAGATCAAAACAAAACTAAAATCAAAGGACTACAGAGATGCATATACATGTTTCGTTTGTTACCACAAAATTGGGTGAGTATTATAATATCGAACAGTAATGAAATCGTTCCCTATCAAATTGAAATCGATAGAATTAAAACAAATCATAGGCAATTGTTATGCTGCCTCATCAACAGGAAACACGATCGAATCCAAACAAGATCATTTTCAAATCGACATAACTGTATAAAATAACAAATGATCCATGCCACGAGTGGATTAACTCAAAACTGGCATGTAAATCAACTCAAATGAAATCATAACAGGATTAATCAGTTGGTAACAGAGTTCGTAAGAATTGTCCGATCGTTTGTTATTGCAAATTGGGGTAGACAAAATCATTCACGAAATCATTTCTTGAATTCATTTTGAAACAACTATTACCCGAATTTCCTCATACGAATTTGATAGAAATAACATAAGTCGGTCTGAGTTAACAAACTCGTTAGAAAATTAAAATTAACAGAGATGCAATCAAGTCTATTTTTGATATGAATACAACTCATAAAATCGATCATACTAACTGAAGATACGCAGCAATCCAATCAAGCGAATCGAACAACTGGGGTTTAACATAGCTGTCGTGAATCAAAATTGTTCCATGATTCGGGCATATATATCATTTACACAGGCTTAAATGAGAATATCGTTTTCATAAAAAACAGAGTTGGTCTTTCCAAACTAGAGCCGAATAGAGTTGTATTCATGTTTTATAATATTACATGACACAGCATATTAAAAGATCGTAACAACCAAACTCACGAATCGTTTCAAAAATCAAATCATCAAAACTCAATTAGGGTCGATGTGATCCGACTACAACGAAATCATACCAAATCAGAATATGATCGTGCTCTAAATTTAGCATGAAAACCTCATGTTCAAGTTTGATACAAACAAATTCAATTGAAAGCAAACCATCGATTTCATTAAGTTACCAGACAAACGAATCAAATACAATGAAAATCTATCAATGGCTAAACTGGGTATGAGCAAATCGCGTATCCAAATCGAAACTTCATTTATTTTTAGCAAAGCGAAAACAATGTACAGGATGAACAACATTATGGCAGAGCCAATTCGAATGATAGACAAAGCTATTTGAAAACCAAATTCAAATCATTATATTAATCTTGGTCATTCACAAAACTAGAATGATATCAAAATTCATACCTATATGACAAGGAGACGACTTGATCATGACATTTTGGAGTTGACAACAGCTATTGCCTATTCAACATTCTGAAAAATGATGGAACCAGTAGTCCTCTGCTTCCTATCAGTTGCTTGAAGTTTATCCCTTTGGTTGGTCAATACTGCAACTTGGTTTTCTAGCGATTTAATTTTCGATTGAAGCACACGAACGTCTATATAGTATCGTTCCAACCACACATCACATTGGTCACATGACGACTGTCTGGGCTTCGAAGATGCAAGTGAGGGTTTGGTTACATTGCTGAGGGTTTCGTTAGGTAGTTCGATCCCTGGGTAACTGGGATTGTTTCTTAGGAAAGGGGGAAGATTCAAAACGAAGTTATAAGGTGGCTCAGAGCATAGACCCTGTGACTAAGGGTACTCACTAGCTAGGAAGCATTCTATGTTAGAGTCTGAATCCTCACTAAGGACTATGGGCTTCTGCTCAACACTAGGTTTAGGCTTATTTCTAGCCATTCTCGAGATAAGCCGAGCATTCCTTTTTCCTTTTCCATCAACAGTAGGGTTACCTCTTACCTTTTTTCTCACAGGATTTTTTATAGCCTCATCCTTCTCAGTTATAACGTCGGGTAACTCAATATCAGGGTCAACCGAAGGTTTAGGAGAGGGCAGTAGGACATGGAAGGGCACGGGTGGCCCGACCTTGGTTTCATTAACCACAAGCTTGTCAATCTGGATAGAGTCTGTATCATCAAAACCATTTCAAGCGATAAAATCTCGCCAGCTATCACCATGGAGGCTTAAGTGATGAACAATGATAAGTCTAATTAGTCCATGGTGGAACAGGCTACTATTGGCCTTCTCCCTTTTAAACCTTTTTGACATTTTGTACATGCTGGAAATAGAAAGGCATATTCAATGGATACCCTATAAAATTCATTAACAAATGCAAGTGGTAGAGAAAAACGAGTCCATATCGACCCTCACAGGTCACAAATTGTTTAACTACTATCAAAAGGTCATGCCATCATGGTTTAAGCATGGAAATGGGCATACCTCTGTCACAGGATGTGACCTTTTGCGAGACGAATAGTAGTGGCCATGGCACCTCTTCCACCTTAGAATTTTCGAACCAACGCTGACCCGTGGCTACTAACTCGGTGGCAGAGCTAATGAACTCTTCACTGATTTCCAACTGAATTTCACCCACCTTGGCTCTACAGCCATCAAAAGTTACGATGAACTGCTATGCAACAAACAAATTAAAACCCTCAAGCCTATGCATGAAGGTGAGCCACCCGCTATCCTCTAAGTCCTTCCATGCATTGTCGAACAGTAGCAAGGCTTGGCTGTCGTTCAGCTCAATTGGCACCACCATTGCCATCAAGACGAGCACTCGATGAACGAACCAGGGTTAAGATCATAGCATACATAGGAGAAGAGTGCATGAAGGCTTACCCGAGCTAACAGAGGTGAAACAGGGATAAGCGATAGGCATTAATGACATCGTGTGAAGGTGGTGGAGCTTATTTCTGCCATGCATAATAGTTATTGCCAAGGTACAATCGCCGACGCTTATAGCTGTTCAACCCACTATTGTATAGTTTTAAAAATCATGTCACTTGTCCGACCAATGAAATCAATGGTAAGTGTATAAACCAACACGTGCAATCAAAGTTATGCCATAGTTTTAAACACCCAAAATACAAATCGAAACCAATACCAATGTTTTGACATGCGTTGTAACAATTCATATCAAGAGTTTAACCAATGTGCCAATGCATTTTAAACTAGGTGTTATATCAAATGAAATATATCAAGGATTTAACCATAACACCTATATATCTTTAAGAAACCAATGGTCAAGTATATCAAATCAAAGAACATATAAATGAAATTGCCAATGAATCACAAACTTAATCACTCATGAAACGAGAATACATGATCAATCAAAGAATGTCAAATGAGTGCAGATCAAAAGGTCTTGCCAACTGTATAATGATAAGTAAAATGTAAGCGCAATAGGCATATCGACAAGAAGGATAACGAAAATTCAATAATGGTTTTAATATGACTTCGAAAGATCAAGTTTTCATGCTTACAGTCGTGAAAACAAACGAAAGGTAAATGCGCAAATGTCGCAAAAATAAAAATGTCGTTTATTTAAGAATTGCGATGAAAAATTGATGTTTGCAAAGCATTGGTGTAGGCAACTTATAAAATAATGGAAAAATGTGAATTGGCTGCCAACAATAGTTGAGCTCATGTTCATTCAATTTTCGGGATTCATAGCAGATCACCTTTCCTTCCTGCATAAGGACTCCTCCGAGCCCTTCTTTACACGCATCTGTGCACACAAGGAAGTCAGCTTCTAGGTCAGCAATTTTCAACACGGGTGCATGGGTCAGTAGATGTTTCAGGGTTTGGAATCTTTCTTGACATTGCTATTTACACAGGAATTTTGTCGCCTACTTCTGGAGGGCAGTGATTGGACAACCAATCTTGGAGAAATATTTTATAAATCTCCTATAGTATCCCGCCAATCCCATAAAGGATCTCATGTCTGAGACATCCTTTGGGGTAGGCCATT
>JZKD02S1092900.1:64603-79851 GCA_000966675.3 Picea glauca
GGATTGGTCCTTCTAGTAGCCATAGCCATATTTTTACTTTCAACATTTCTTGCCACCTTAGATGCATTCTCCAATGATTTGGGTTCCCAAAGGCGAACCTCATGTTGAATGTTATACTTTAATGTTCCTATGAATACATTGATCAAGTGCTCATCTGGAATATTGGTTACATTTATATTCAATATTTGGAAGTTCTCAATGTGCTCTGTAACTGAACCCTTTTGCTTGAGATTTTTCAATTCGCTAAATAAGGTATTGCTCCTTGTATCCTCATAGTGTGCTGTCATTTCTTCTGTGAAAATTATCCAAGTGATGAGTGATTTGCGAGAACAAAGCCATCGATACCATACACATTGATTAGGTTCTAAATATAAAGAGGCAATTCGTACCTTTTGTGTATGTGGCACATTATGGAGATCAAAGAATTGCTCCATCTGAAGTATCCATGTGATTGGGTCCTTGCCATCAAACTTCCTCATATCAATATTAGTTTCTCCATTCTTGATTCACCTTCTTTATGTCCTCATCATGAATTTCATGGGATTCATTTTCACTTTCAGGGGTCTTCTCTGTTACAAAATTTTTCAATACTTCCATGATCTCCCCTTTTAAACCCTCCATCATCTCTTGTAGTTCATATTTTGTTACTATTTTCTTTTGTAAATCATTTATGTCCCTACACATTTCTTCACCTTCATCAAGAGTCCAAGTAGGATTTTCTAGAGGCTTATTGGTGTAGAAGTTCCCTTTTTGGGTGGAATGTTGGCCAAGTATCACCTTTGAACCTTGATTTTGAGGTGGTTCTGCTAAACAATATTTCTTTTGTTGTATTTCCCAAGTTTCAGCCCTTCTCGGTATGAAACTTTCTTTTATGTAGTTCTTTTATATTTCTTCTCTACAATGCCACTGGTCTGATCAAAATTAGATATTCCAAGTGGAATTTATGGTAACGTCCCCACAACTTGCCGATTTTTGGCCTTTCCAGGAGATCTCACTAGTATAGCGTGCCCCACACAAAATAATTGATATAAAATTTTGAAAATCACACCATAAATACTACAGACTGTCCACAATCCAATGAAATCAGTCCCACTCAATTTGGATACTCTAGGAAGATGTTATGATTGTTTTACCTGGAACACCTTCTTGAGACTAGTCAATAGGACTAGTCAGATACCCTATCTTACACAGGGTGTATATACAAATTTAAGATGACCCATAAGCTGAAATATTTACCACAGATACCTTACTAATTTCTGTGAATAGCCTCCAGAGTTTAGGGTCTAAAACATTACATAGAAAATTTTATAGAGAAAATTCCAGAAGCCCTATCTTATAAAGGTTGTATATCTGAAAGTATAAGGCCCCAGGAGCTGAATTTTGAGCCCAACATACCTTGATCTATCTGAGAAATATCGTCCAATCCGTTCCTTTTGAAACATTGTAGAAAACAAGTTATATCAAAAATTCCAAGGTGTCTCAAATGTAGCAGCAAAACCCCAAGATCTTGAGCTTTGATTCCATATGTTAAGAACCAAATATCAATATAGCATAGAAAAACCTCAGAAAAAGTATTCAACACCTTGAAAAAGAGATAATTTCAGATAATAAGACTCTTTGAGGTGGCAACCTCCTTTTACCCTGCTTAAATGTTCAAGTACAAGATGATTCAAAATGAAAATGTCTCCTTGGTATATATAGGAGACTAGGAGGTATAATTACAACTAATGGCCTAAAACCGACATAAATAAAATAAAATTACTAATATAATATGCCCCAATTAAGGGGTAATGAGCCAATATTAGGGTTTAACACTTGCAAATTGGATGTAATCTCCATGATTTGAATAATAAGACAACCAATGCCTATGCTTGGTGGATGTAGCCCTACGTTTGGGTGAACCACGTGAAATCCCTGTGTTCCTTATTTGTGTGATTGTTATTTATCATATGTGAATTGTGTTTTTGGCGTTTGCAATTCAAACAAGTGGTATCAGAGCTGGTTAGAGTTGGTTGGAGGAGCGTTAAATTATCAGAGGAGCCAAAAGTGAAATCTGTGTGAGGGTGCGTCGATTTCTATATCACTGTAGGTCCCTCCTCTGAAAGGGTGTGACGACATACTAGTGAAACTTCACGTGCATTTAAAAGACTAAAATTTCTGCAGTCCATCTATAAGGTACAATGCGTAGACTCTTTGAGATACCCGCACTCCAGCTGCACGGGAGATGCAACGACTCCTCACTCCAAGTGTGTGACAGGTGCATTGACGAATCAGTGGTATAAATCAAAGTTGCGACTCTCTTAAATTAATTTGAATGGTAAGGTTGCGAACTCCTTTAATTTAACGTTCACATGATTTTATGGATTAAACATAATTTAAGGCATTGCACGACTTGTTTTGAAAGTTTATGCCTTATTTTTATATATTATATTGTATGCATAAAAGGTGGAGGAAATAAAGTTTCAAGTCACGTGGGTGAAAGTTAAAAAGGTTTTTATGGAGTGAGAAGTTTAAAATATTAAATATTGTATGGGTGGAAGAATGTATGAAAAAGGTGTATTTGTATTATAATGCATAAAATACAAGTGGGTGGATACCTTATATAAGATATTTGAGGTGGAATTTCTTATATATTATTAAAAAGGTTTTTTAATTAAACTTTTTACCAATCATTCAACCATATATTTTTCAAAGGGATTTGGGTTTTATACGTAGTGGACATTAGGATATTTTGTGCTAATGGCTAAGATGCAGAGTTCGAAGTTTCAAGTTGAAAAGTTCAACAATAAAAACAACTTTGAGCTCTGGAAGATCAAGATGAACGATCTTCTCGTGCAACAAGACATGGTGAAGATGATTTTGGGAAAATCAAAGCAACCTGGGACCATAACAGATGATGACTGGAATGATATGGATGCAAGAGCACTGAGTTCCATACGCATGTGTTTGGCCGACGATGTTTTGTTCAATATTGTCTTAGAGAAGACAACAGTCATTTTGTTTACGAAGTTGGAAAGTCTATATATGACGAAATCATTGACGAGCAGAATCTACTTGAAGAGATAGCTATACAGTTTGCAGATGAAAGAAGGTACAAAAGTTGTTGACCATTCAAATACTTTCAATACCCTTATAGTTCAATTGACTAGTATGGAAGTTAAATTCGAAGATGAGGATAAGGCTATTACACTAGTGTGTTCGTTGCCTGAGTCTTGGGATAATATAGTCACCTCTATTATCTTTAGATCAATAGAAGTTTTAGATTATGACTCTGTTGTGGGAGCTTTGTTGGCTAAGGAGATGATGAGAAAATCTAGTAAAGAAACATCAACATCAGAGGCGATGCTGATCAGAGGTCGAACCACAGAGAAGAATGAGAGAAGTTATTTCCGATCTAAGTCAAGACACAAAAATGGTAAATCAAAATGTTGGTACTATGGCAAAACATGAAAGCTCAAGAAATATTGTTGGAAGAGAAAGGAATCTGAGGAAAACTCTACAAAGGAAGCAAATTTGGCTATAAAAAATTCAAGTATAATTGATCAAGTTTTATCCATTTCTATTAATTTACAATAGAAAGAAGAGTGGTAGTTAGATTCAGGTGCCTCCCACCACTTGTGCTCACATAGAAATTGGTTCATTTCTTACCAATCTGTTGATGAGGGTGTAGTGTTTATGGGTAATGGTATTCCATGTAAAACTATTGGGGTTGGTAGTATTAGAGTCAGGATGTTCGATGGTATTGTTAGGGAATTAATGTATGTTAGATATGTACCTGAGCTTAAATAAAATTTGATTTCATTGGGAGTGTTGGATTCTTTTGGATATAAGTATACAGGACAAGGTGGATCTCTCACATTGTCGAAAGGTAGTTTAGTAGTGATGAAGGAAACAAAGGTTGATAACATTTATAAGTTGGAAGAGAGTACTGAAGTGGCATATAAAGTGACAAATGTATCTTCTTGTTTATGGTAGAATCATCAAGGTCATAAGAGAAAGAAAGAATTGCAGGTACTGGTAAGAGGTAAATCATTTCCAGACTTAAAATCTTTGTTTATGAATTCTTGCTTGTTTTATATCTCTGCAAGTTATGATGGTGGTATAAAGGGATGTTGTGTGTGGGATCCTACTTCTCACAAAGTCATCATTGACAGAGATATAGTATGTATGGAACAACCAAAAGGGTTGATTCAAGATCGCAACGGTAATTTTTTTTGCATGCTAGGTAATTTATTGCATGGCCTATTGGTACCCAGCCGAATATACAAGATATTTGAATCCTTCATAGTGAGTGAGAATTTTTCAAAGGCTAGGAATGACTATATAGTTTATAGTGCAGTCAAAGTCTTGATGTTCTTTGCCGATGATATGCTCGATGCAAGCTGAAGCATGGATAAAATCATTAAGAAAATGACTCAGGTGGACCGGACAATTCATATGAGGGATCAAGGAGCACGAAAACAAATTAAGGGCATGGAAGTATACATAGATGGTAATGGTAAATTGTGTTTGGAGTTTAGTATGAACATTATAAAACCAGTTTTTATCCCTCTTTCTTTCCATTAAAAGATTTCTTCAAGTAGAGGGCATGTCAATAAAGAAGAAAAGGTTATGTCTCATGTAAGTTCAATAGGAGGTCTACTGTATGTGATGAAATGTTTAAGACCACATGTTTCACATGCTAATGATGTTGTAAAAAACGTGATAGATTCAAGTGTTGCAGTGAAATTGGTGCTTCAGGGTTGGAGAAGCACAAATGTCACCTATAATGGTTACACTGAGATGGTCTGTGATAATTTTATTGTATATTTTATATGTGCTTTGGATAACAGGAGACCTATCACTAAATGTGTCTCACAACAGAGTTGTGGAAGACATGTTGGAGTTGGAGTGACCCCTCAGGAAATCCAAACTTGTGCAAGTCACACAAGCGAGATCATGAAACCACGTTTATTAGAGAAGTTGCAATGATGCTTGGCTTCTCTTGGCTTGCAGAAAAGGTGATGAACAAAAGGAACGAGCAAGGTATCAAGTTAATTGTTGTCAAGGTGGAGATTGTTGGGATTTGGTGACAACAAATTACCAAGAACAAATTTGGTGTAGAAATTTCAATACAAATTAAGTATTTCTTGTGACTCTCCTGATCTAACAATTATATGCCACTGTTAATACATAATCGCTTCTACTAATATTCTTGCGGAAATTTAAACCATGATCACAAAGTGAAATATAAAGAACACATAACACAAAAGTTTTTCCCGGAAAGTATAAACCTAAAAACCCCACTATCATATATTATGGATATCATGGATCATGAAACAATCTCATACAAAACTCTAATCCAAGAGATCTTAGTACAATACAATCATCTCACACTATCATACAAAAATTCAGCAGATACATGTGCCAGTTCTCTGTGTCCAGACATCTTGCCTTCTCTAGACAATCCCTGCAATTAAAATTCTCACAATGAATTCGAATTGCCCAGTTTGCACATGCTCATGAGCATATCCACTTCATGTGTGATTGCATGGGTGCACTTCACTCAAATCACAATTGATAGCCAAACTGTCCTTTCACCTGTTATCTCAGCTAGGTTTCCACTGGATCTGACATGCATGTAGTTAACCATGGTGAATCTTCAGTTGCATGTGAGTTCATTGATTGTGAATTAATTAATAATTAATTCACTGAACTCTCACTAGTGCAAGTTTAGTTACAACTAGTACAACTGAGCTTAACTCACTTAACTGAGTTAAAATACTTCACAACTCTCAAAACTACACTTATAACTCGGTTACAACTTCAAGTCACCTCCATGTCTTACCAACCAACCTTTGAACTCAAATTTCCCATAGTTAACTGATTTTCCATTTCAGTTTATTATATTCAAGTAATTATGAGATAATAGATTATTATTTATTGTCCAATTTATTTAAGGGAAAAGTAAATTAGAAACATGTTTCTTGTTGACTTTTCAACACTCTCTCTCAACAAGAAAGGGATCATCTTTCACCCCAATCCTGTCTCTATGATATTTGAATTTTCTCTTGGTGAGTGCCTTCATTAGAAAGTCTGCATCCTGATCTTCCATAGGAATGTATTGAAGAAATATGATCTTCCGTTGCACACAATATCTAAGATGATGATACCAGATATCTATATGATTAGATTTATCATGAAACACAAGATTAATCGAGAGTTTAATGAAACTCTGATTATCACAATGAATCATTGTCGGATCTAAATGAGAACCAAACAAACCAACCAAGATATTTCTCATCCAGGAAGCCTCACATGCAGCTTGACTCACTGCCATGCATTCTTCTTCCACTGGACTAAGTGCCACGGATCTTTGTTTCCTACTGTACCAAGAAACATTTGTAGATCCAATACTAAAGATCCCCCCTAATGTGCTCTTTCTGTCCATTAGGCTGGCTGCCCAATCTACATCCATGAAGCCATGCAAATTCACCTCATCTGTCTATCTGTACCATAATCTATACTTAGATGTGCCCTTCAGATATCTAAGGACATGCTTACCCACCTTCCAAAAGAGTTTGGTAGGCTTAACCATTGCTTGACTTAGTCGGTTAACCGCATAGAAAATGTCCAGTCTTGTGTTCACTAAATACATTAGCGAACCCACTAATTGTCAATAGAAAGTAGCATCCACTACCTCTCCAGAAGTAGTATCCTCTTTCCTCCAGTTTCCTGGAAAAGGAGTATCCATGGGTTTGCAGCCTTCCATGTGAACCTTACCCAGTATCTCCCTTGCACACTTTCCTTGAGACACAAAAAATTCACCATCTCGCTGCAATATTTCCAATACAAGGAAATAATGAAGAAGGCCCATATCCTTCATCTCGAACTCCTTTGCAAGGTCATCCTTGCATGAGTGTATTAGCTGCTCATCACCAATTATTATTAAATCATCAACATAAAGAACAACAAAATCTTACCCTCCACCACAATTTGGTATAGGTTTGCATCCGCTTCACTTTTGGTGAAGCCCAATCCGATGAAATAGCTGTCTATCTGAGTGTACTAAGCACGGGGTGCTTGCTTCAGCCCATACAATGCTCTCTTGAGTCTACACACATGCGACATTCTGTCAAAGGCCTCAAAACCTTCTGGTTGTTCAATGTACACTTCTTCCTCAATGATCCCATTGAGAAACATAGTTTTTACATCCATCTGATGAATGTGCTAGCCCATCTGTGCTGAGAGTGCAAGGATGGATCTTATGGAAGAGTACCTTGTGACAGGTGAAAAGGTCTCATCATAATCTATCCACTTGATCTTTAAGAAGCCTTGGGCCACAAACCTAGCCTTGTATTTCTCCACACTCCCATCAGTATCTTTCTTTACCTTGTAGATCCATCTCGAACCTACAACTGATTTGTCGACTAGTCTTGGGACAATTTCCCATGCACTTTTTTTGACAATGGAGTCATATTCCTCCACCATAGCACCAACACAAGTGGAATCTTTCACTTCTTCCTAAAAGGAAGATGGTTCAGTCACAATAAATTTTCTGATGAGAGCCATGTATCCAGTAAATCGATCAGGAGATTGTCTCTGTCTGTGCTGTAAAGTAGGGGCTCCCACATTCTGTGCAACATCTAGTCTCAATCTGTCAGCTTCCGTGGTGCTCTTTCTGCCATTTCTGATCGGTGGATTTTCTTGAGTGGTTTCCTACACTCCATTAACCTCCTCATGTGGCTGATCCACATCTTGAGACTCATCTTTGGGGACCAACAGTTCCTCTTCTGCATGCAAGTCTAGCTCCCTCTCAAGTGACAACCGCATGACTTTCCCCTCATCGAAATTTATATCCCGTCGCATAAAAATCATCTTACTGTTCGGAAAATACACATGATAATTATGGGGTGTTTCTGTGTACCCCACAAATATCCCAACTTCAGTAGTCAATTCCAGCTTCTTCCTAAAATCCTTGGTCACATGCACATAAATAGATGAGCCAAAATTTTTAAAATGAGAAACATCAGGTTTCTTACGAGTGAAAGCTTCTTCAGGTGTACTCATTCCAAGTACTCTATGAGGACAACGATTTTGCACATAAACCAAAGTATTGCATGCTTCTTCCCACAAATGCATTGGTAGGCCCTGATCATGCAACATCGCTTGAGCTGCACCCACGATCATTCTTTTCTTTCACTCCACGA
Source organism: Picea glauca (assembly GCA_000966675.3). Classification (NCBI taxonomy): domain Eukaryota; kingdom Viridiplantae; phylum Streptophyta; class Pinopsida; order Pinales; family Pinaceae; genus Picea; species Picea glauca. The sequence continues at coordinate 72,793 of JZKD02S1092900.1, forward strand.
CCCCATTTTGTTGTGGGTTATGAGGCACTGTGAGTTCTCTTCGAATTCCTTCTCTTCTTAAGAAGTCTTTGAATTTGTTAGAGATGTATTCTCCACCATTATCGCTCCTTAGAGATTTCACTTGCTTCCCCGACTCTTTCTCCACCAATGCTTTAAACTCACAGAACTTTGAGAATGTTTGATCCTTCTTCTACATGAATAATATCCAACATTTACGAGAAAAGTCATCAACAAAAATAACATAATACCTATGTCTTATTGTTGAAACAACCAAGAATGGTCCACACACGTCTGTGTGAATTCTCTCTAGGATCACCGAAGAACGGTTCTCCTTTTCATGAAAGGTGGACTTTACATACTTACCCAGGGTGCACCCCTTGCACTAATGTAACTGAGAAAGTGTTCTCCTTGGAATCCCAGTAGATATTTGTTGCATGATCTTCAAATTTCCATGGTGAAGATGGCCCAATCGACTGTGCCATAATTCACCCTCATCCCGGCTCACCACTTTTTTTTCCTTGTCCACCATGGCACCACAACCATCTACCTCCAACATGTAGAGATTCTTAACTCGAATCCCTATCTTCTTGACTTGACCTGTCACTTTATGTCACAGGAAAGATTTTCCATCACTGAAAACAATGTCATAGCCTTTGTCCTCCAACATTGCGACTGAGACTAGGTTTTTCTTGATACCTGGAACATGCGTAACATTTTTCAATTAAAATGGTTTACCTAACTCCCTCTAAAAGGTAATGGTACCAATAGTAGTCGCACTATATCGTCCATCGTCGCCCATCTCTATATGCATTCTGAGATCTTTCTCCTCCAAGTCATTGAAAGACTTTTTATCTCCCGTCATGTGGAAGGAAGTGCCACTATCGAAATACCACATTGATCCCGATGCACTTGAAGCCATGCATGCAATCAAAGAGAAGTCAAGTTCAAATTGCGAGACAAGAGACTCACCAGTTGCAGCTCCAACAACCGTCTTGTTCTTCCTCTTCCGCGGACAGTTAATAGCGATATGCCCATGTTCGTGACAGTGAAAACACTTCACTTTGGACAAATCCAACTTATTGACTTTGGACTCGGATTTTGAATGGAATTTATTCCCTTTCCCTTTTCTTGCCTTGGCAGTGAAAGAAAAATCCTCTTCATCATCACACTTTGATGAAGATCCATCTCTGGTTTTTTGCCTGAACTCCTCTTGCACTAGATCCGACCATAGTCGTTCCCAATCTGGCAATTTTTTCCTTCCATTGACAGAGTCTTGATAACTGTGCCAACTCTTGGGAAGTCCTAGGAGAGCCAAGCTCACCAAATCATCAGCACCGACTATTATTCCCACACTTTCAATATCATCCTGACATTGGACAAACTTCATGAGATATTTTGGAATGGAGTCGCCCTTCTCCATATTGATCTTCCTAAGTTTATCTTTGAGTGCCAATTTCCTATGGTCGTTGTTGTTTTGGAACAGATCCATCAAAACCTTCCACATTGCATGTGGTGTGGCTTTCCCATGGAGACTTGAGACAATGTGGTCTCGTACTCCCTCCAACAGAATCCTCCTCGCCTTTTCCACTTTATTTTGCCATGCATCAAGATTTGCAGTGTCTGTCGCATCCGGCTTAGGAACATCTTTGTCAATGTATTCCTTCAAGCCATTTTCTTCGAGTACCGCTTCCATCTTGTCCTTCCAAGCAATGTAGTTCGAGATGACCTCGAGTGCATGCTCCAACATCAAGCCATTGAAAGACATTTCGATCTTAAATCAACTATAGCACCAAGAAAGTCCTTCTGCAAATTTGACTTTTATCCAACCACAAACTCAACTGTTGCAATCTTTCTTTCCCTGGGAGGTTCGCACCTGACCAGTTACTATCCTGAGGGAAGTTCTCACCTCACTTGTGTATAGCCTGCGAACTTGTTGAGAGAGTTCACACTGTAATGCACTATGGGGTGAGGGAGGTTCGCACCTCTCCTTTAAGAAACATGCGAGAATCCTAAGAGAGGTCCGCACCTCTCCTTTGAGTAGGGTGAGAAAATTTCTACTCTCAGAAATATGTGTAGTTTTCAGTACTAAGGTTCGCACCCTGCCAGAGATGTGACCTGCGAAAATACTATTACTTTTTCACCTCACTTCCGTAGCTCCGTAGCTCTGATTCCATGTAGAAATTTCAATACAAATTAGTTATTTCTTGCGATTCTTCTTATCTAACAATTATATTCCATTGTTAAATATAGAATCTCTTCTACTAATATTCTTGCGGAAATTTAAACCATGATCACAAAGTGAAATATCAAGAACACATAACACAAAAGTTTTTTTCTGGGAAAGCACAATGCTAAAAACCCCACTATCATATATTATGTATATCATGGATCATGAAACAATCTCTTACAAAACTCTAATCCAAGAGATCTTAGTAAAATACAATCATCTCACAGTGTCATACAAAAATTCAACAAATACATGTGCCAATTCTTTATGTCCAGACAACCTATCTCCTATGCACAATCCATGCAATTAGAATTCTCACAATGAATTTGAATTGCCTAGTTTTCACATTCTCATGAGCATATCCATTGCATGTGTGATTGCATGAGTGCACTTCACTCAAATCACAACTGATAGCCAAACTGTCCCTTTCACCTGTTATCTCAACTAGGTCTCCACTAGATCTGACATGCATGTAGTTAACTGTGGCAAATCTTCAGTTGCATGTGAGTTCACTGATTGTGAATTAATTAATAGTTAATTCACTGAACTCTCACTAGTGCAAGTTTAGTTACAACTAGTACAACTAAGATTAACTCACTTAACTCAGTTAAACTACTTCACAACTCTCATAACTACACTTATAACTCTGTTACAACTTCAAGTCACCTCCATGTCTTACCAGTCAACCTTTGAACTCAAATTTCCCATAGTTAACTAATTTGTCATTTCAGTTAATTATATTCAAGTAATTATGAGATAATAAATTAATATTTATTGTCCAATTTATTTAAGAGAAAAGTATATTAGACACATGTTTCTTGTTGACTTTTCAACATTTGGATCCTATTATTATGTGTTGGTTACAATCAAATAGACCAAGTTAGAATATGGATAGGGATTGCATTTAATAATCAGTTTCTTGTAAATGTATATAAATACATGTAAGCCCGTAGATGCAAATGATTGAGTGTGAGAGAGACCTGCAAATCTGATGTAATCTCCATGATCTGAATAATAAGACAACCGATGCCTATGCTTGGTGAACGTAGCCCAACGTTTGGGTGAATGACATGAAATCCCTGTGTTCCCTATTTGTGTGATTGTTATTTATCATATGTGAATTGTGTTTTGCGTGTTTGCAATTCAAACAAGTGGCATCAGATCTGGTTAGAGCTGGTTGGATGAGAGTTAAATTCTCAGATGAGGCAGAAGTGAAATCTGTGTGATGGTGCATCGATTTCTATATCGCTGCAAGTCCCTCCTCTGAAAGGGTGTGGTGACATACTAGTGAAACTTCACGCACATTTAAAAGACTAGAATTTTCATGGTCTAGCTATAAGGTACAATGCATAGACTCTTTGAGATACCCGCACTCCATCTGCACGGGACGTGTGGCGAGTCCTCACTCCAAGTGAACGAGAGGTGCGGTGACGACTCAGTGGTATAAATCAAAGTTGCGACTCTCTTAAATCAATTCGCATGGTAAAGTCTTGATCTCCTTTAATTTAGCGTTTGCATGATTTTATGGATTAAACGGAATTTAAGGCATGGTGCGACTTGTTTTGAAAGTTATGCCTTATTTTTATATATTATATTGTATGCATAAAAGGTGGAGGAGTTAAAGTGTCAAGTCACGTGGGTGAAAGTTAAAAAGTTTTTTATGGAATGAAAATTTTAAACTATTAAATATTGTACGGGTGGAAGAATGTATGAAAAAGGTGTATTTGTTTTATAATGCATAAAATACAAGTGGGTGGATAGCTTATACAATATATTTGAGGTGGCATTTCTTATATATTATAAACATGTTTTTTAATTAAACTTTTTACCAATAATTCCTCCACATATTTTTAAAAGGGCTTTGGATTTTATAAGCCGAGGAGATTAGGAGATTTTGTGCTAATGGATAAGATGTAGAGTTCGAAGTTTGAAGTTGAAAATTTCAGTTGTAAAAACAACTTTGAGCTCTGGAATCCCAATATGCATGATATGCTCGTGCAACAAGGTGTGGTGAAGGCACTTTTGGGAAAAGAAAACAAACCCGGGACCATAACAGATGATGACTGGGATGATATGGATGCGAGAGCACAAAGTGCCATATGCTTGTGTTTGGTCGACAATGTTCTGTTCAATATTGTCTCGGAGAAGACAACAGTCGATTTGTGGAAAAATTTGGAAAGTCTATATATGAAGAAATCCTTGACGAGCATAATCTACTTGAAGAGACAACTGTACAGTTTGCGGATGAAAGAAGGTACAAAAGTTGTTGACCATTTAAATACTTTCAATACCCTTATAGTTTATTAATTGACTAGTATGGAAGTTAAATTCGAAGATGAGGATAAGGATATTACACTATTGTGTTTGTTTCCTGAGTCTTGGGATAATCTAGTCACCTCTATTAGCTTTAGCTCAATAGAATGTTTACATTATGACTCTATTGTGGGAGCTTTGTTGGCTGAGGAGATGAGGAGAAAATCTAGTAAAGAAACCTCAACTTGAGAGGAGATGCTGATCAGAGGTCAAAACATAGAGAAGAATGAGAGAAGATCTTTCCGATCTAATTCAAGACACAGAAAGGGAAAGAAAAATGTTGGTAATGTGGAAAAATAGGACATCTCAAGAAAGATTGTTGGAAGAGAAAGGAATCTGAGGAAAAATCTACGAAGGAAGCAAATTTGGTTGTAACAAATTCAGGTATAATTGATCAAGTTTTATCCGTTTCTAGTAATTTACAATATCAAAAAGAATGGCAGTTAGATTCATGTGCCTCCCACCACATGTGCTCACATAGAAATTGGTTCATTTCCTACCAATTTGTTGATGAGGGTGTAGTGTTTATGGGAAATGGTATTCCATGTAAAATTGATGGGGTTGGCAGTATTAGAATCAAGATTTTCGATGGTATTGTTAGGGAATTAATGGATGTTAGATATGTACCTGAGCTTAAATCAAATTTCATTTCATTGGGAGTGTTGGATTCTTGTGGATATAAGTATACAGGTCAAGGTGAACCTCTCACATTGTCAAAAGTTAGTTTAGTAGCGATGAAAGAAACAAAGGTTGATAACCTTTATAAGATGGAAGGGATTACTGAAGTGGCATTTGAAGTGATAGATGTATCTTCTTGTTTATGGAAGAAGCATCAAGGTCATAAGAGCAAGAAAGAATTGCAGGTACTGGTAAGAGGTAAATCATTTCCAGACAAATATACATGATGTTTGAATCCTTCATAGTGAGTCATAATTTTTCAAAGGGTAGGAATGACTACATAGTTTATAGTACATTCACAGTCTTGATGTTCTTTGTTGATGATATGCTCGATGCAAGTGGAAGCATGGATAAAATCAGTAAGAAAATGACTCAGGTGGACACGACAATTCAGATGAGGGATCAATGAGCAGCAAAACAAATTAAGGGCATGGAAGTATACATAGATGGTAATGGTAAGTTGTGGTCGGAGTTCAGTATGAACATTGTAAAACCATTTTTTATCCCTCTTGCTTTCCATTATAAATTTTCTTCAAGTATAGGGCCTGTCTGTTAAGCCCTAATATTGGCTCATTACACCTTAATTGGGGAATATTATATTAGTAATGTTAATTTATTTATGTCGGATTTAGGCCAGTAGTTGTAATTATACCTCCTAGTCTCCTATATATACCAAGGAGACATTTTCATTTTGAATCATCTTGTACTTGAACATTTAAGTGGGGTAAAAGGAGGTTGACCCCTCGAAGAGCCTTATTATCTGAAATTATCTCTTTTTCAAGGCATTGAGTACTTTTTCTAAGGTTTTTCTATGCTATATTGGTATTTGGTTCTTAACATATGGTATCAAAGCTCAAGGTCTTGGGGTTTCATTGCTACATCTAAGACACCTTGGCATTTTCACTATAAATTGTTTTCTACAATGTTTCAAAAGAAATGACTTGGACGATATTTAGTAGACGAACCAAGGTATGTTGGGTTCAAAATTTAGCTCATGAGTCCCTATACTTTTAGAGATACAGCCTGTACATGATAGGGTTCTGGAATCATCATGAAATGAGTCATTGCGTCATTTTCACTATAAAAACGTTTTCATAACATTTCAGACCCTACACTTCAAAGGATATTTACAGAAATTAGTAAGGTATCTGTGGTAAAAGTTCAGCTTCTGGGTCATCAGAAATTTGTAGATACACCCTATGTAATATAGGGTATCTGACTGGTCCTATTGACTAGTCTCAAGAAGGTGTTCTAGGTAAAACAATCATAACTTCTTCCTAGAGTATCCAAATTGAGTGGGACTAGTTTCATTGGATCATGGACAGTCTGCAGTATTCCTAGTGCGATTTTTAGAATTGTATATCAATTATTTTTTGCGGGGCACGCTATACAAGTGAGATCTCCTGGAAAGGACAAAAATCGGCAAGTTGTGGGGAAGTTACCATAAATTCCACTTGGCACCTCCAATTTTGATCAGACCTGTGGAATTACAGAGAAGAAATATCAAAGAACTGCATAAAAGAAAGTTTCATACCCAGAAGGGCTAAAAATTGGGATATTCAACAGAAGAAATATTGTCTAGATGAACCAGATCAAAATCAAGGTTCAAAAGTGATACTTGGACAACATGGCACCAAAAAAGTGAACTTCTACACCAACTAAGCCTCCAGAAAATCCTACTTGGACTCTTGATGAAGGTGAAGAAATGTCTAGGGACATAAATGAGCTACAAAAGAAGATGGATTCAATGGAATCTAAGTTGGATACTAAGATGGATGGTTTAAAAGGGGAGATCATGGAAGTATTGAAAAATTTCGTAACAGAGAAGACACCTGAAAGTG
>JZKD02S1092900.1:101485-120586 GCA_000966675.3 Picea glauca
ATTGTGTTTGTTACTATTATTAACCATTTTGATGATTGACACTAAGTAACTATTTTATCTATGTTGAGTATAATGTTCACACCACTTTAGAGTTTGCAAGTTGTTTAACTATCAAAATCAAATTATTATGAATTAGAATGAAACAAAGTAGTACAATTTGATTTATATCAAATATAATAAGGAATATTATGGAAAACTCACTCCAAACTATATTGCAAGACTTGCCTAGTATTTATTCATGAACTGTTTAAAAGTTTTATATTGAAAATAATACTAATTCGCTACTTCAATATAGTTTTAATATACCAACTCTAGAAAATGTTTTTAAGTGCATTATTGGATTTGATTATGCAAGGTTGATATAGTGAAAAGTTATATTGATATAAACAAATCATTGAAAAGTTAAATATTGAATGGTGTCATGTAATTTGCATAACGCATCATCAGATTAATACATTGAAGTTGAACCAAAATTTGCATATTTGTATTAAATAATATAAAACTCCTCAAAAAATAATATGAAGAGAATATTTGATATACAACAAACATTGAAAAGTGTATCTTCATGTATATTAGTAGATCCTTCAAAGGATAAAATTACATTCATGAGTAATCTCCACATGATCTCATGGTATTTTCTCAAGTAGATCAAGTACAACTTATACACCACATTTATTTAACTTGGTCTTCTTGCAATGTTCTTTCTTTGGCATCCATGCCCAAACTATGGTATTAATTGGAATAGATTCATGTTCCGTGTCATCGGGATTTGGTACCCAATATTGTTCTAATATTTTTCCCTTGTATTTCCCTAAATTAGGCTTCCACCAATCAACCTGTGCATGAAGAGTCTCACTTTGATCGTCTTGGAAGATATTTGAGGTGGCTTTTTCCATCCAAACCAACTCCCCTTCATCCTCATTTCCTGATCTAACTAGCACCATCTTTATTTTCTAAACACCAATCATAGGATTAAATGTTATCTTTGGCTTGTAGCACTTGGGTCCAGCATATACTCAGTCATTTGTCACATTATCAAAATCCCCATTCATAATACTTAAAATTACATGGAGTGCATTACTGTTAGCATTAAAAATTTGCCTTGTCTTGGGCCAGAAATCCTTAGAAGATTAATCACTTCCTTCCACTATTGTATGATCATTGTAAATTTCATCTAATGTATCAAGAACCATTTACCAATACTCTACTTTATTTTTCCATTCCCCTGTAACAATTGGTGAATCATCATTGGCGATAATGTCTTTCCACATTTTTATGTATGATGTTATTCCTTCCTTTAGTTCTTTTAAGTAGACATCATTATCTTTAGGACATAAGAAAGATGGTTTCCCTGTGGGAAATTTAGGTCGACCTTCTTTATCCGTATTTCACAACTCAACTGGTTATGACCACTCAATATCTCTGATGGATTCTTTGTACCATAGTACTGGAACATCATTGAGTACAAGAAATTAGAAATAGCGGACATTAAGATGTTTCAATAGTGCATTTTTTTCCCACCTTGATGTATCCATTAAGGAAACTTTTGAAGTCATGCACATTGTCAATCAATGTAGGGGGGAACGCTCATTTTTCTTCAATCATGTGATATGTATCCATCATTTTAGGTAAAGAATATATGTCTTTACTTTTCAATTTGGAAGATAATCATATGTAGGTTCCATCTATGTCTTCATGAGTGTGTCCCACAAGTAAGAACCCAACCTCAATAGTGATGAAGATACCAAGTGTAGTGAAAAGTGATAGAAACATGAAAAGATAATGACTCTTATCATCACTTGCTGCATTTTCCAACTGTAACAACAAATGTGGAGGAAGAGGTTTAACATCAACATTTTGATTTTTTGATCTTCCATGAGATAGAAAATCACCATTGTACAGTCTACATTCTCAGTAAATACAAGTGTCTAGTCATGCATCTCGGAGTGGGTTTATGGAACTTCCACTCTCATAAAGCAAATCACCATAGATATCAAGATGTGGGTCTTCAAGGTCCCTCAAGCACTTTGCAAGGGATGTAATGGTAAATTGTGATCCTATATGTACAAATGGTAGCGAGAAATGACCAAAGCCTCGTGTCTTATGCTCATGTGTTAGCATACCTGTCAATGACAAACCCAAGTTTGTTCCTACAATGGATTTTTATTTGACACATAGCCTTGGGATTGAAGTCTTTGTTTTGTCCATTTTATCATGGATAATGCTCAAATACTCCTTTGGAAACCACTCTGACATAATTTTGTGGGAATAGTAGCAATATCTTCCACACATAACATTCTTTTTATGTTTGTTCAATCTACCTCATGTCTTTTCTTCCAACTCATTTGTAGTTGTTGACTTCATATGTTCTTTCAACACGATACATTCACTACATTTACTAAAGTTGGTATTCTTTGAGAATGTCGCATCTCGAAAATGAGTATTCTAGATCTTTCTCATTGTTGGTTGTGATATTGATGGGTAATTGAGATTTTGAAGAGACTCATTGATCTCATTTAACAAAGAATTTTGTCTGTAAGTAGAAGGAAACAATATTAAAGGAGAATACCTTCCATTTTCTTCAACTTGAGGTGTTTGGTTTGGTGAATAATTTGAATTATACATTACAATTATGTGTAATATTTATATGGCTTCCATGGTATGTGCACGTGCTTTGCATGTGTTGGTGTTACCACGAATGGATTTGATGTGTCCATGCTTGAAATAATGTTGGTAGTTATAAAAGGTGCTTTGAGGAATCTTATGTATCTTGTACCATGCTTTCTTACAAATAATACTAACATTAGATCTCATTTCCTTTACTTTTCTAACAATAGGAGGTAGGCCACGACCATGGATTTCTGACATGATTGCATTTGAAAGGAGTGAATGCAAGACAAATTCTATGACACCATTTTTATTTATGTGTTCCATACCCCTTCGAGCAACTGCAGTGGCCTTTCTATCCACATGTTGAAGACAATCATGTTTACAACATTCATCCACTACCAAAAGTCAGGTTTCTCTCTTCATCTATCTTTGTTTGAAATTTTGCAACCTTTTTTGTAGCCAAAACTCATTTAATCCTTTTATAATGCCTCATTACATGCATATCATTTGATTCTAGATCTTTTTCATTATAAATATCTCCATCCCATTTGTTTGAGGGACTTTTTTCCTCTATCACATACCATATTACCATTTCTTTGGGTGGCTTCTTAAACTTTTCCTTGACCCTTAACATCTCACCTTTGTTGTCCACCAACTTATTTATTGGCCATCTAACCAAACAATGTATAGACTTATCCCCAATCCTACATCTTTCACAATTTCCATGTATCTCTTCCATGCAAACACCAAATTCCATTTCACCTAGTGGTTCACCCTCAACCATGTCATCCTCATGGATATTAACTATCATTCCTTTGGAAATACACATGCTTGTTCCCATGCATCCATGTGTAAGAGAAACCCTTGTACATGTGAATGTAACCCTATCGTAGGGAATATTTATGGGATGATCATGATAATGAGGAACCAAAATCCGATTCTGGCCAAATCTCATAATATTACAATGCACCCCTTAGTGTATACTCAAATCATGTTGGATGTGGTAAAGGAGCATCATGTTTTAACACCTTCTTAATTTTAACCACTATGCATCCTTTATTTACCATCCTTCCATGCACCTCATGACCAAGCTCTATATTGAATATGGAGCCCTCACCCACCTTCACTCCACTTTGTAGAAAACTACCTTGTCTCCAAAAGAAAATGAAGAAGAAACATTTTCACCTCACCTGTACACCAAATTAAAGAAACTCAGTATTTTAAAAACAAAAATAACATTTAGTATACTATCGTTAACACTTAACAATATTTGCTAAAAAAAACATCTAGTATACTATCAATAACACTTATCACATGCTTTGAGATTTTGATTTACCTATGTTGTGCCTCAAATCCATAATCTTTCATGGATGTATGTCCCCTTCATCGACATTTTCCACAATCAAAAGTGGTTGAGTGATATCAATTATCAAAATTGTAACATAGCCTACAGTAACCCTTTCTCCGCCATAAAAAGTTCCAGTGTTTGTAGATTCAACCCTTCCTAGCCCAATAAATTGACCATTAATTAGGAGGTCAACATAGTCCCTTTTGTCAAAATTATATTTTCCATTGTAACTCCTATGAACTTTTTAACACAATTGAATTGTAATTTGTAATTAAGGTTAAACCACATAATGTGTCTCTTATACTTTAGCAAAAACAAAACCTTCAAAAAAGTAATATAGTTGCAAAAATAAAAAATGGTATGGCAATGATTTTTTACGCAATGAAAAACCTTTCACCACCATCCACCAAAAGGCAATTTACATATAAATTACACAAAATATATATGAAGACCTGACAATTAGAGATCTGATTAGTGTCAGAGAATGAAAAATATCAACTCATATCAAACCACCAAGTTCTTATTTAAATATGGATATGGCACTTGTTTTATTGATGCATGTGTATGAATTGTGCTCATAAGACATTTGAAAAAGTTGTAGAACCACAAGGTCCTTTGGAAAATAAAACAAATTCCAACATGGATGTTACATTAGATATCAAATAGGTCCCATGAGAAAGAGTGATATTTATAGCTATATTAGTGAGGATTTTTAATGTCTAAACATGATAAATTGGTAGCCAACATAGAGATTTTCTTCCAAATAGAAGTTTTTTTAATATAAACAAACACTAGATAATTCTCATTTTTATTCTAAAAGTGAGGAAATCTCATTTTGAATATTTAGTTCAAATGTTATGACTCCCTACATAAACTCATATGAAGACATACTCTTTAATATGGATACATAGGGATGTTGAACTTTAGAACCTCAAAAAGTGTAGATTTAAGTTATGTCAGACAGTTATGTTGATGAGGTAAAGTGTGATCTTGTACCTCTATCCATTAGTGAAATTGCTTTTGGAATCCCTTAGCTATATGAAAGAGAGGCCATATTCTTTAGGAGAGAAAAACAATACATCTTGTTAAGGTACTTTTGTCTGTTACTTTAATAGTTGCATACTTGTGCATTGGAAGCAATATATGGTATACTTAATCATACACTATTCATAAACTTAAAAATTGTAAAGAGATCACACTATTCTATGTGGCTCAAAAGATTGTGATAGGATCATTGTTCTTGTGTCAGAAGGAAAACTATAAACCATTAGCTTTTATTCCAATTCAAGCACAAGTGCAAAACCAACAACAACATCATATTTAAATACACTATGTATTGCATCATCGTGAATCTTTGTAGCTTGTTCCAGATCCAACAATAGACACACTCAAAGAAAAAACACCAACCATGGTGATTGTTGGGACAAAGGCACCCTTGGAGAATTGATTGCACAATCATAATCACATTACCAACAACAAATTTGCATTGTGAATGAAAGCTAGCACTTGTTAGCTTTCCTTCTAACACAAACATAAATGCATTCCTAACAACAATATTGCACCATGAAGGAAAACTAGTGCTTGATAGTTTTCCTTATAACACATTGCCAACAACCACATTGCACCATGAACGAATGTTTTATTTCTAGCACAAGGACAACAACATTTCCCACACAAACATTGCATAATGAAATAAATTTGGCACATGCTAGCTTTCCTTCTAGCACCAGCAAAAATGTTTTTTCTAGCACAAAAATAACATTTCCCACAACAAAATTGCACAATGAAGGAATAATTGTGTATGCTAGAACCATTAAGGAAAAATAACACTTGCTATATTTTCTTCTTGCATAAGCACAAGCACATTTTCAGCAACAACATTCTAGTGTGAAGGAAATCTAATACACATTATTTTTCCTTCTAGCACAAACTCAAGCATGTTTCCAACAACAATATTGCACTATGAATGAAAGCTAGCACATGCTATCTTTCCTTCTATTACAAGCAAGTCTAGTGAATTTCTAAGTAATGTTTTGCATCATGAAGGAAAGATAGAACCTACTATCTTTCCTTTTAGCATAAGCATAAGCATAATCACATTGCCAACAACAATATTGCACCATGAAGGAAAGCTAGCACCTTCTAGATTTCCTTCTAACATATTGGAAACAACAACATTTCACTATGAAGGAAAATTTTCTTTCTATCAGAAGATCAACAACATTGCCCACAACAAAATTGCACAATGAAAGTGAAGGAAAACTTTCTTTCTAGCACAAGATCAACAATATTGCCCACAAAAAAATTGCACAATGAAGGAAAAATAACACATGCTAGTTTTCTTTCTATCATCAATACAAACACATTTCCAACAACAATGTTGTAACCTGAAGGAAAGCTAGTTCCTACTATTCTTGCATAAGCATCAATACATTTCCAATAACAACATTCCACCAATAAGGAAAGTTAGTGTGTTATAGCCTTCCTTCTAGCACAAGCACAAACGATATCCAACAAAAACATTGCACTATAAAGGAAAGCTAACACATGCTAACTTTCTTTCTAGTACAAGCACAAGTGCATTGCCAAAAAATACATTGCATCATGAATGAAAGCTAGAAAGTGCTAGCTTTCCTCTAGCATAAGCACAAGCAAATTGCCAATAACATTGCACTAGGAAGGAAACTTTTTTTGTAGCACAAGAACAACAACATTGCGTAATGAAGGAAAGATAGCACATGTTAGCTTTTCATCTAGCACCAGCACAAGCACATTGCCAACAACAACATTGCACCGTGAATGAAATAAAGCATATGTTAGTTTTCCTTCTTGCAAAAGAACTGGCACATTTCAAACAATAACATTCCACTGTGAAGGTAAGCTAGCACACTCTATCTTACTTCTAGCACAAGCGCGCTACCAACAACAACATTTCACTGTGAATCAGAGCTAGCACATGTTATATTTCCTTCTAATACAAACACAATTGAAATCTAGGACATGCTAGATTTTCTTCTAGTACAAGCACAAGTGCATTTTCAAGAAATACATTGCATCATAAAGAAAAGCTAGCACATGCTAGCTTTCCTTTAGCTTTCCTTATAACATAAGCACAATCACATTGTCAACAAAAATATTGCACCATGAAGGAAAGCTAGTCCTACTAGTTTTCCTTCCAGCACACTGCCAATAACATCATTGCACCATGAAGGAAAGCTTTCTTTCTAGCACAAAAAAAAAATATTTCCCACAACAACATTGCAAAATAAAGGAATACGTGTATATGCTAGTTTTCCTTCTAGCACAAACAAAAGCGCATTTTGAACATCTTTCCACTCTGGAGGAAAGCTAGCACATGCTAGTTTTTCCACTTGCACAAGAACAAACGCATCTCAAACAACATCATTCCATTGGGTAAGAAAGCTAGCGCGTGCTAGCTTTCCTTCTTATACAAGAACAAGTGCATCTTTAACAACATTATTCCACCATGGAGGGAAGCAAGCACATCCTATCTTTCTCTCTTACACAAGCACAAATGCATCTTGAACATCATTTGGACATTGTGAGGGAAAGATAACATATGCTATATTTCCTTCTTGCACAAGCACAAGAACTTCTTGAAAAACATCATTCCATGGTGTGCTAAATTTTTGTCTTGCACAAGCACAAGTACATCTCGAACAACATCATTCCACCATGAGAGAAAGCTAGCATGTGCTATCTTTCCATCTTGCACAAGTATAAGCACATCTTGAAAAATATCATTCCACCATGGGAAGGCTAGTGCATACTAGTTTTTCTACTTACAAAAGCACAAGTGCATATCAAACAACATCAGTCAACCAGGGGGGAAAACCAGTGTGTGCTAGTTTTTCATCTTTCACAAGAACAAGTGCATTTTGAACAACATCATTCCACCCTAGGGGAAAGGTAGCACATGTTATATTTACCTATTGAAGAAGCACAAGCGTATTGGAACAACATCATTCCACTGTGGGGGAAAGCTAACACATTCTAGCGTTCCCTATTGCAAAAGCGCGAGGGCATATTGAATAACATTGTTCCAATGTGGGGGAAAGCTAGTGTGTGCTATATTTCACTTTTCCACAAGCACAATGCATCTTGAACATCATTCCACCATGGAGAAATATAACACATGATAGATTTTCATCTTACACAAGCACAAGCTCATCTGAAACAACATTATTCCATTGTGGGGGAAAGCTAGTGCATTCTAGCTTTTCGTCTAGCACAAGTGCATCTCAAACAACATCATTCCATCATGTGGAAAAGCTAGTGCATGCTACCTTTCCCTCTTGCACAAACACAAATACATATTGAATAACATCAATGCACTGTGGAAGAAAGCTAGTGTGTGCTTGCATTCCCTACTTCACAAACACAAGTTCATCTCGAACAACAACATTCCACCGTGGATAAAATCTAGTGTGTGCTAGATTTCCCTCCTTCACAAGCATAAGTTCATATTGAACAATATCATTCAAATGTGGTGGAAAGCTAGTGCATGCTAGGTTTTTTCCATGCACAAGTACAACCGTTTCTTGAACAACATCATTCCATCATGGGGGAAATATAGTGCTAGCTTTCCATCTTACACAAGCACAAGTACATCACAAACAACATCATTCCACCCTGGGGTAAAGTTAGCATGTGCTAGAACTCCCTCTTGCACAAGCACAAGTGCATCTCAAACATGATTCCACCTTGGGGAAAACTAGCGCATGCCAACTCTCCCTTTTCCACAAGAAAAAGTGCATATCGAAAAGTATCATTCCACTGTGGGGTAAATCTAGTGCATGCTAGCATTCCCTCTTGCACAAGCACAAGTGCATCTCGAACATCATTCCACCTTGGGGAAAAACTAGTGTTTTCTAGCTTTCTCTCTTGCATAAGCACAAGCACATATCAAACAACATCATTCAAGTGTGTTAGATTTCTCTCTTGCACAAGCACATCTTGAACAACATCATTCTTGTGTGTTATCTTTCTCTCTTGCACAAGCACAAGTGCATGTTGAAAAACATCATTCTACCATGGAGTAAAACTAGTGCATGCTAGATTTCTCTATTGCATAAGCAAAAGCACATCAATCCACCCTAGGAGAGAGTTAGTGTGTGCTAGCTTTCCTTCTTGCACAAGCACAAGCTCATCTCAAACAACATTATTCCATCGTGGGTGAAAGATACAACATGCTAGATTTCCCTCCTGCACAAGCACAAACACTTCTCAAACATCATTCCATTATGGGGGAAAGCTATCCCATGCTAGTTTTACATCTTGTACAAGCACAAGCACTTCTCGAACAACATCATTGCAATGTGTCATAGTTTTTTGCCCTACACAAGCACAAATACATCTCAAACATCATCATTCCATCGTAGGGGAAAAGTAGGGCATGCTAGCTTTTCCTCTAGCACAAGTATAAGCACATCTCAAAAAATATCATTCCACCCATGGAAAAGCTAGTGTGTGCTAGCTTTTCCTCTTTCACGCACACACGCACATCTCTAACAACATCATTCCACCATGGGGGGATGTGTGCTATCTTTCCATATTGCACAAGCATAAGTGCATCTCAAACAACATCATTACATTGTGAGGCATGCTAGCTTTCCCTCTTGTAGAAGCACAAGCGCATCTCAAAAAACATCATTCCACCATCGGGAAAATCTAGAACTATGGGGGAAAGCTAGCGCATGCTAAATATCCATCTTGCACGTGCTAACTTTCCATCTTTTGCAAGATGGAAAGTTAGTGCATGCTATCCTTCCCTTTGCACAAGAAAAAATGCATCTCTAACAATATCATTCCACTGTGTGGAAAGCTAACACGTGCTAACTGTCCATCTTGCACAAGAACAAACACATCTTGAACAGCATTCCATTGTGGGGGAAAGCTAGTGTGTGATTTCTTTCCATCTTGCACAAGAACAAACACATCTTGAACAACATCATTCCATTGTGGGGGAAATCTAGTGTGTGATTTCTTTCCATCTTGCACAAACACAAGCGCATCTTGAACAACAAAATCTCATTGTGCGGGAAAGCTAATGTGTTCTATCTTTTTGTCTTGCATCTCAAACACAATCGTTCCATTGTGGGGGAAAGCTATCACATCATAGATTTATCTCTTTCATAATCACAAGCACATATTGAACAACATCAATCCACCATGGGGGAAAGCTAGCACTAGCTTTCCCTCTTGCACAAGCCCAAGTGCATCGAATAACATTATTCCAATGTTGGGGAAATCTAATGTGTGCTAGTTTTCCCTCCTTCACAAGCACAAGTTCATATCGAAGAATATCATTCCACCATCAAGGAAAGTTAGCACGTACTGGTTGTTTGTCTTGCACAAGCACACGTGTTTCTCAAACAACATCATTCCACTGTGGGGGAAATATAGTTCATGCTAGTATTCTCTCTTGCACAAGCACAAGTGCATATCGAATAACATTATTCCATCGTGGGGGAAAGCTAGTGTGTGTTGGCTATCCCTCCTTCACAAGCACAAGTTCATATCAAAAAACATCATTCCACCATGGGGGAATGCTAGCACATGTTATCTTTCCCTCTTGCAAAAGCACAAGTGCATCTCAAACAACATCATTCCAACATCAGGAAAAGCTAGCGCATGACAACTTTCCCCCTTGCAAAAGTGCAAGCGCAACTCGAACAACATCATTCCACTATGAGAGAAAGATAACACGTGCTATATTTCCCTTTTGCACAAACACAAAAACATCTCCAACAACATCATTCCACTGTGTGGAAAGCTAGGCATAAGAGCATCTCGAACAACATCATTCCATTGCTGGGGAAAGCTAATGTGTGCTAGGTTTTTGTCCTGCACAAGCACATCTCGAAAAACATCATTCTATTATGGGGGAACACTAGCATGTGCTAGTTTTGTTTCTTCCACAAGCACAAGCACATCTGAAACAACATCATTCCATCATGGAGGAAAGCTAACATGCCATCTTGCACAAGAACAAGTGCATATTGAATAACATCATTCCACCGTGGGGAAAGCTAGTGCATGCTAGCTTTCCCTCCTTCACAAGCACAATTTCATCTCTAACAACATCATTCCACCATCGGGGAAATCTAGCGCATGCTAGGTTTCCATCTTGCACAAGCACAAACATTTCTCGAATAACATCATTTTGTCATAAGGGAAAGCTAGCATGTCTACTAGCTTTCCCTTTTGCACAAACACAAGTGCATATCAAATATCATTCCACCATAGGAGAAAACTAGAATGTGCTACCTTTCCCTCCTTCACAAGCACAAGTTCATCTTGAACAACATCATTACAACATGGGGGAAAGTTTGTGCATGCTAGCTTTCCCTCTCGCAGAAGAACAAGTGCATCTCAAACAACATCATTCCAATGTGGGGGAAAGATAGTGCATGATATTTTTCCCTCTTACAAAATAACAAATGCATCTTGAACAACACCATTCCATTCTAGTGGAAAGCTAGTGCGTGTTATCTTTCCCTTTTGCACAAGAACAAGTGCATCTTGGAACACATTATTCCACCATGTGGAAAGATAACGTGTGCTAGATTTCTCT
This sequence comes from Picea glauca, assembly GCA_000966675.3. Lineage (NCBI taxonomy): Eukaryota > Viridiplantae > Streptophyta > Pinopsida > Pinales > Pinaceae > Picea > Picea glauca. The sequence continues at coordinate 113,041 of JZKD02S1092900.1, forward strand.
CTTGCATAAGCACAAGCACATCTCAAAAAACAATATCATTCCATTATGAGGGAAAGCTAGTGTGTGCTATCGTTTCATCTTGCACAAGCGCATCTCAAACAACATCATTCCATTGTGGGGGATAGCTAGCACATGCTAGCTTTCTCTCTTTCACAAGCACAAGGACATCTCCAACAACATCATTCCAACATGGGGGAAAGCTAGCCCATGCACATGCACAAGTTCATATCGAATGACATCATTCCAATGTAGGGGATTGCTAGTTATCCCTCCTTCACAAGAACAATTTCATCTCAAACAACGCCATTCCACCAGCTGGGAAAGTTAGCGTGTGTTAGTTTTTCATATTTCACAAGCACACGCGTTTCTCAAACATCATTTCACCTTGGGGGAAAGGTAGCGCATGCTAGCTTTATCTCTTGCACAAGCACAATTACATATCGAATAACATCATTTCACTATGTGGGAAAGCTAGCACGTGCTAGCTTTCCCACCTTCACAAGCACAAGTTCATCTCAAACAACATCATTCCACCGTGGGTGAAAGATAGCGCATGCTATCTTTCCCTCTTACATAAGCACAAGTGCATATTGAATAACATCATTCCACCGTAGGGGAAAGCTAGTGCATGCTATCGCTCCCTCTTGAAAAGCACAAGGGCATCTCGAACAACATCATTCCACTATGGGGAAAGCTAGTGTTTGCAATCTTTCTCTTTTACACAGACATAAACACATCTCCAACAACATATGCCACCATGCTGAAAGCTAGCGCATGTTTTCTTTTTATCTTGTGCAAGTACAAGCACATCTTGAACAACATCAATCCATTTTGGGGGAGAGCTAGCACGTGATAGCTTTCCATATTGCACAATCACATCTCAACCAACATCATTCCATTGTGGGGGAAAGCTAGTGCGTGTTAGCTTTGTCTCTTGCACAAGCACAAGCACATCTCGAACAACATCATTTCACCATGGGGGAAAGCTATCTTTTCCTTTTGCACAAGCACAACTGCATATCGAATATCATCATTCCACTGTGGAGAAAAGCTAGAGAATACTAGCTTTCCCTCTATTACAAGCACAAGTTTATCTCGAACAGCATTCCACCTTTGGGTAAATATAGTGCAAGCTAGCTTTCCGTATTACACAAGGACAAGTGTTTCTCCAACAATATCATTCCACTGTGGGGGAAACCTAGCGCATGCTAGCTTTCCATTTTACACAAGCATAAGTGCATATCGAATAACATCATTCCAATATGGAGGAAATCTAGCACGTGCTAGCTTTGCCTCCTTCACAAGCACAAGTTCATCTTGAGCAACATCATTCAATAGTGGGGGAAAGCTAGTGCACCAATAGCTTTCTCTCTTGCAGATGCACAAGCGCATCTCAAACAATATCATTTCACCATCAGGGAAAGCTAGTGCATGCTAAATTTCCATCTTGCAAAAGCACAAGGGCATCTTGAACAACATCATTCCACTGTGGAGGAAATCTAGCGCTTGTTGGCTTTCTATTTTGCATAAGCACAAATGCATTTCAAACAACATCATTCCACCGTGTGGAAATCTAGCATGTGTTAGCTTTCCACCATGAGAAAGCACAAATGCATCTCGAGCAACATCATTCCACTATGGGGGAAAGATACTATGTGCTAGCTTTCCATCTTGCACAATGGCATCTTGAAGAACATAATTCTATTGTGGGGAAAGCTAATGCATGCTAGCTTTCTCTCTTGCAGAAGCACAAGCACATCTCAAACAACAACATTCCACTGTGGGAAAAAGCTGGCTACCTTTCCCTCTTGCACAAGAAAAAATGCATATCGAATAACATCATTCCACCATGGGGGAAAGATAGTATGTGCTAGCTTTCCCTCATTCACAAGCACAAGTTCATCTCGAACAACATCATTCCATCGTATGAGAAAGTTTATCATGTACTAGCTTTCTGTCTTGCACAAGCACAAGAATTTCTCGAACAACATCATTCCACCACGGGGGAAAGCCAGTGCATGATAAACACAAGTGCATGTCAAATAACATCATTCCACCATGGGGGAAATCTAGCATGTGCTAGCTTTCCCTTCTTTAGAAGCACAAGTTCATCTCAAACAACATCATTCCACCATGGGGCATGCTATCTCTTCGTCTTGCAGAAGCACAAGCGCATCTAAAAAAAAATCATTCCAATGTCGGGGAAAGCTAGCATGTGCTATCTTTCACTCTTGCAAAAGTGCAAGAGCATCTTGAACAACATCATTCCACTATGGGGGAAAGCTAGTACATGTTAGCTTTCCCTTTTTCCCAAGAATAAACGTACCTCCAACAACATCATTCCACTGTGTGGAAAGCTATCACTTGCTAGTTTTATGTCTTATGCAAACACAAGGACATCTCGAGCAACATCATTCCACTGTGGGGTAAAGCTAGTGCATGCTAGAATTTCGTCCTGCACAACCGCATCTCGAACAACCCATTGTAGGGGAAAGCTAACATGTGTTAGCTTTGTCTCTTGCACAAGCACAAGCACATCTCGAACAACATCATTCGACCATTGCGGAAAGCTAGCTAGCATGTGCTATATTTCCCTCTTACACAATCACACGTGCATATTCAATAACATCATTCCACTGTGGCAAAAAGCTAGCACATGCTAGCTTTTCCTCTTTCAAAAGAACAAGTTCATCTCGAACAACATCATTCCATCATATGGGAAAGCTAGCATGTGCTAGCTTCCCATCTTGCACAAGTACAAGCATTTCTCGAACGTCATTCCACCTTGGGGGAAAGCTAGCGTGTGTTAGCTTTCCTGCTTGCACAAGTACAAGTGCATATCAAATAACTTCATTCCACCATGGTGGAAAGATAGCGAGTGATGGATTTCCCTCCTTCACAAGCACAAGATCATCTCAAACAACATCATTCCACCGTGAGGGAAAGCTAGCTTTCCATCTTGCAGAAGCAAAAATGCATCTCAAACAACATCACTCCATCGTCGGGAAAAGCTAGTGCGTACTAGCTTTTTGTTTGGCAAAAGCACAACTACATCTCGAACAAGTTCATTCCACTGTGGGGAAAAGCTAGTGCATGCTAGATTTCCCTTTTTTACAAGCATAAATGCATCTCCAACATCATTCCATTGTGTGGAAAGATAGCGTGTGCTAGATTTCAATCTTGTACAACACAATCACATCTCGAACAACATCATTCCACTATGGAGGAAAGATAGCGTGTGATAGCTTTCCATCTTGCAAAAGCACATCTCGAACAACATCATTCAATTATGGCGAAAAGCTATCATGTGCTAACTTTCTCTCTTGCACAACCACAAGTATAAGCACATCTCAAACATCATTTTTTCGTGGGGGAAAGCTAGCGCATGTTATTTTACCTCTTACACAAGCACAAGTGAATATTGAATAACATCATTCCACCGTGGGGGAAAACTAGCGCATGCTAGCTTTCCCTCATTCACAAGCAAAAGTTCATCTAGAACAACATCATTCCACCATCGGGGAAAGGTAGCACATGCTAGCTTTCCGTCTTGCACAAGCACAAGTGTTTCTCAAACATCATTCCACTGTGGGGGAATGCTAGCACATCTCTTGCACAAACACATGTGCATATTGAATAACATCATTCCACTATGGGTGAAAGATAGTGTGTGCTAGCTTTCGCTCCTTCATAAGCATAAGTTCATTTCGAACAACATCATTCCACTGTGGGGAAAAGTCGACGCATGCTATCTTCTCCTTTTGCAAAAGTACAAGTGCATCTCAAACAACATCATTCCAACATCTAGGATAGATAGCATGTGCTAGCTATCCCTCTTACAAAAGTGCAAGCGCATCTTGAATAACATCATTCCACTATGGGGGAAATCTAGCACATGCTAGCTTTCCCTTTTGAACAAGCACAAAATCATCTCCAACAACATCATTCCACCGTGTCGAAAGCTAGTTTTTCATCTTGTGTAAGCACAGACACATCTTGAACAACATCATTCCACAAATGGGGAAGGCTAGCGCATGCTAGCTTTCCATCTTGCACAAGTGCATATCGAACATCATTCCATTATGGAGGAAAGCTAGCTCTTGCAAAAGCACAAGTGTATATCGAATAACATCATTCCACCTTGGGGGTAAAGCTAGCACATGTTATATTTCCCTCTTGCATGAGCAAAAGAGCAGATAGAATAACATCATTCCATCGTAGGGGAAAGCTAGCGCGTGCTAGCTTTCCCTTCTTCACAAGCACAAGTTCATCTTAAACAACATCATTGAATAGTCGGGGAAAGCTAGCACATGCTAGCTTTCCATATTTCACAAACAAAAACATTTCTCGAACAACGTCATTCTACCATGGGATAAATCTAGCGCATGCTAGGTTTTCCTCTTATACAAGCAAAAGTGCATATCAAATAACATTATTCCATCATAGGGGAAAGCTTTCACATGCGAAATTTCCCTCCTTCACAAGTGCAAGTTCATCTCGAGAAACATCAGTCCACCATCAGGGAAAGCTAGCGCATGCTAGTTTTCCCTCTTGTAGAAGCACAAGGGCATATCAAACAACATCATTCCATCGTCAGGGAAAGAAAGTGCATTCTAGCTTTCCCTCTTGCAAAAGTAAAAGGAAATCTCAAACAACATCATTCCACTGTGAGGGAAAACTAGTTTGTGCTAGCTTTCCCTTTTGCACAAGCACAAATGCATATCCAACAACATCATTCCACCGTGTGGAAAGCTAGCGCATGCTATCTTTCCGTCTTGAGCAAGACCAAGTGCATCTCAAACAAAATCATTCCATTGTGGGGGAAAGTTAGTGTGTGCTAGTTTTTCGTATTGCACAAATGCATCTTGAACAACATCATTCCATTATAGGAGAAAGTCAACGCTTGCTAGCTTCATTTTTTGTACAAGCACATGCAAAACTCGAACAACATCATTCCACCATGGTGGAAATCTAGCATAAGCTAGCTTTCCCTTTTGTACGAGCACAAGTGCATATCGAATATCATCATTCCAACGTGGGGGAAAACTAGCACGTGCTAGTTTTCCCTCCACCGCAAACATAAGTTCATCTCAAACAACATCATTCCACCGTTGGGGAAAGCTAGCATGTGATAGCTAAACACAAGTGTTTCTCGAACAACATCATTCAATCGTGGGGGAATGTTAGCTTTCGCTCTTGCACAACCACAAGTATATATTGAATAACATCATTCCATCATTGGGGATAGCTAGCATGTGTTAGCTTTCCCTCATTCACAAGCACAAGTTCATCTCAAACAACATCATTCCACCATGGATGCTAGCTTTCCCTCTTGTAGAAGCACAAGCACATCCACCATTGGGGAAAGCTAGCACATGTTAGCTTTTTGTTTTTCACAAGCAAAAGTGTTTCTCAAACAACATTCAACTGTGGGGGAAAGCTAGCATGTTGTGGGGGAAAGCTAGCATGTTGTGGGGGAAAGATAGCACATGCTAGCTTTCCCTCTTGCATGAGCACAAGTGCATATCGAATAACATCATTCCACCATGGGGGATATCTAACATGTGTTATCTTTCCCTCCTTCACAAGAACAAGTTCATCTTGAGCAACATCATTCCACCATAGAGGAAAGTTTGCTAGCTTTCCCTCTTGCAGAAGCACAAGCACATCTCAAACAACATCATTCCACCATCACAGAAAGCTAGTGCATGCTAGCTTTCCCTCTTGCAAAAGCACAAATGCATCTTGAAAAACATCATTCCACTATGGTGGGAAAGCTAGTGCATGCTAGCTTTTGATTTTGCGCAAGCACAAATGCATCTCAAATAACATCATTCCACCTTGTGGAAAGCTAACGCGTGCTAGTTTTTCATCTTGTGCAAGAACAAGAGCATCTCGAACAACATCATTCCATTGTGGGGGAAATCTAGTGCATGCTACCTTTCTGTCTTGCACAAGCACATCTGGAACAACATCATTCCATTGTGGGGGAAAACTACCATGTGCTATCTTTTTCTCTTGCACAGGCATAAGAAGATTTCGAACAACATCATTCCACCATGGTGGAAAGCTAATGCATTCTAGTTGCTAACTTTCCCTTTTGCACAAGAACAAGTTAATATCGAATAACATCATTCCACCGTGGGGGAAAGCTACTGCTTGCTAGATTTTCCTCCACAAGCACAAGTTCATCTCCAACAACATCATTCCACCATCTATGAAAGCTTGCATGTGCTAGCTTTTCATCTTGCACAAGCACAAGCATTTCACGAACAACATCATTGCACCTTGGGGGCATGCTAGTTTTCCTTCTTGCACAAGTACAAGTGCATATAAAATAACATCATTCCACCGTGGGGGAAAGCTAGAACGTGATAGCTTTCCCTCCTTCACAATAACAAGTTCATCTTGAACAACATCATTCCAATGTGGGTGAAAGCTAGTGCATGATAGTTTTCCCTCTTGCAAAAGCACAAGTGCATCTCAAACAACATCATTCCACCATTGAGGAAAGTTACAACGTGCTATCTTTCCCTCTTGAAAAAGTGCAAGCACAACTTGAACAACATCATTCCACTATGGGGAAAGCTAGCACGTGCTAGCTTTCCCTTTTGCACAAGCACAAATGCATCTTAAACAATATCATTCCACTGTGTGGAAAGCTAGCGCATGCTAGCTTTCCTTCTTGTGCAAGCATAAGCGCATCTCGAACATCATTCCTCTGTGGGGGAAATATAATGCGTGTTAGTTTTCCATCTTGCACATGCATATCTCGAAAAACATCATTCCATTGTGTGGGAAAGTTAGCGCGTGCTAGCTTTCTCTCTTACGCAATCACAAGCACATTTCGAACAACATCACTCCACCATGGGGGAAAGCTAGCGCATGCAAGCTTTCCCTCTTGCACAAGCACAAGTGCACATCGAATAACATCATTTCACTATGGGGTGCTAGCTTTCCCTCCTTCACAAGCACAAGTTCATCTCAAACAACTTCATTCCACCATCAAGGAAAGCTAGCGTGTGCTATCTTTTTGTCTTGCACAAGTACAAGCCACACATTGGTTATCGGATTGATGGATCAATCTCTATATTGGAATTTTACACTACCATGTTTGACATTTTCATAAGGAAATTATCTCCAAGAAAGATTTTTCCTCCATGTGATTCTTCATAATTGATTAACCACTCCATGTGAAGAGTTATCTAGAAGGAAGATCCCAATTCAATCAATCATGCCTCCTCATGGACATTGGTCAGCAAACATGTAGAAGAGAGATACATGCTACCCTCACAACTATAAATCCCTACAACCAATTCCTCCTTATTTTCTTATCTCTCCTTCAAAGCATTGGGATTCCATTGGCTATTTTTATGCCCTCTTTGATGGCAGCTCCAACATATAAGATCTTGTCACTTCCTACCTTTACTGGCATGTTGGAAGATTGGTTGTTGTCATTGATGTCAACCCTAGTCATGGGTTTTGGACCACAAGATTGATGAAGTTATTTGGACATGAAGGAAAATGCACATGTAGATACAACACC
>JZKD02S1092900.1:164864-179876 GCA_000966675.3 Picea glauca
ACTAGATTTCCCCCACAGAGGAATGATGTTGTTCGAGATGCGCTTATGCTTGCGCAAGAAGGAAAGCTAGCATGTGCTAGTTTTCCACATAGTGGAATGATATTGTTTAAGATGCATTTGTGCTTGTGCAAAAGGGAATGCTAGCACGCGCTAGCTTTCCCCAAAGTGGAATGATGTTGTTCAAGGTGCGCTTGTGCTTTTGCAAGAGGGAAAGCTAGGACATTGTAACTTTCCTTGATGGTTGAATGATGTTGTTTGAGATGCGCTTGTGCTTTTACAAGAGGGAAAGCTAGCATGCACTAGCTTTCACCCACATTGGAATGATGTTGTTCAAGATGAACTAGATATTGTGAAGGGGGGAAACATAGCACGTGCTAGATTTCCCCCACGGTGGAATGATGTTATTCGATATGAACTTGTACTTGTGCAAGAAGGAAAACTAGCATGCCCCCAAGGTGCAATGATGTTGTTCGGGAAATGCTTGTGCTTGTGCAAGATGAAAAGCTAGCACATGCACGATTTCATAGATGATGGAATGATGTTGTTTGAGATGAACTTGTGCTTGTGGAGGAAAATATAGCAAGAGCTAGCTTTCCCCCATGGTGCAATGATGATATTCGATATGCACTTGTGCTTGTGCAAGAGGGAAAGCTAGCAACTAGAATGCATTAGCTTTCCACCATGGTGGAATGATGTTGTTTGAAATGTGCTTGTGCCTGTGCAATAGAAAAAGCTAGCACGCGGTGGCTTTCCCCCACAATAAAATGATGTTGTTTAGATGTGCTTGTGCAAGACAAAAAACTAGCATGCGCTAGCTTTCCCCCACAATGGAATGATGCTGATCAAGATGCTCTTGTTCTTGCGCAAGACGAAAAGCTAGCATGCATTAGCTTTCCACATGGTAAAATGATGTTGTTTGAGATGCATTTGTGCTTACGGAAAATCGAAAGCTAGCATGCACTAGCTTTCCCACCACAGTGGAATGATGTTGTTCGAGATACGCTTGTGCTTTTGCAAGAGGGAAAGATAGCACGTGCTAGATTTCTGTGATGATGGAATGATGTTGTTTGATATGTGCTTGTGCTTTTGGAAGAGGGAAAGCTAGCAAGCTTTCCTCCATGGTGGAATGATGTTGTTCGAGATGAACTTGTGCTTGTGAAGGAGGGAAAGATAACACATGTTAGCTATCCCCCATGGTGGAATGATGTTATTTGATATGCACTTGTGCTCGTGCAATAGCGAAAGCTAGCATGTGCTAGCTTTCCCCCATGGTTGAATGTTGTTCAAGAAACACTTGTGCTTGTGCAAGATGGAAAGCTAGCACACACTAGCTTTCCCCAATGGTGGATGTGATTGTGCTTCTACAAGAGGGAAAGCTAGCATCCACGGTGGAATGATGTTGTTTGAGATGAACTTGTTCTTGTGAATGAGGGAAAGCTAACACGTGCTAGTTATCCCCCGTGATGGAATCATGCTATTCAATATACATTTGTGGTTGTGCAAGAGTGAAAGCTAGCATTCCCCCATGGTTGAATGATGTTGTTCCAGAAACACTTGTGTTTAGCTATCACATGCTATCTTTCCCTAGCAGTGGAATGATGTTGTTCGAGATGAACTCGTGTTTGCGGAGGGAAAGCTAGCACGTGCTAGCTTCCCCCCATGGTGGAATGATGATATTCGATATGCACTTGTGCTCATGCAAGAGGGAAAGCTAGCTTGTGCTAGATTTCCACCATGGTGGAATGATCTTGTTCGAGTTTTGCATGTGCTTGTACAAAAAATGAAGCTAGCACATGCTGGATTTCTCCCATAATGGAATGATGTTGTTCGAGATGTGCTTGTGCAAGACATAAATCTAGCACACGCTAGCTTTCCCCCACAATGGAATGATGTTGTTTGAGATGTGCTTGTTCTTATACAAGATGGAACGCTAGCATGCGCTAGCTTTCCACACAGTGGAATGATGTTGTTGTAGATTCATTTGTGCTTGTGCAAAAGGGAAAGCTAGCACATACCAGTTTTCCCCCATAGTGGAATGATGTTTTTTGAGATTCCCTTGTACTTTTGCAAGAGGGAAAGCTAGCATGCACTAGCTTTCACTGACAATGGAATGATGTTGTTTGATATGCGCTTGTGCTTCTGCAAGAGGGAAAACTAACATGCGCTATCTTTCCTTTATGGTGGAATGATGTTTCTCGAGATGAACTTGCGCTTGTGAAGGAGGGAAAGTTATCATGCACAAGCTTTCCCCTACGATGGAATAATGTTATTCGATATGCATTTGTTCTTGTATAAGAGGAAAACCTAGGATGCGTTAGATTTCTCCTATGGTGGAATGATGTTCGAGAAATGTTTGTGTTTGTGCAATATGGAAAGATAGCACGTGCTAGATTTCCCCAACTGTGCAATGATGTTGTTTGAGATGAACTTGTGATTGTGAAGAAGGGAAACGAAGGGAAAGCTAGTATGCACTAGCTTTCCCCTAAAATGGAATGATGTTATTATATTTGCACTCTTGCTCATGCAAGAGGGAAATATAGCATGTGCTAGCTTTCCCCCATGGTGGAATGATGTTATTCAATATACACTTGTGCTTGTGCAAGAGCTATATTTCCCCCATAATGGAATGATGTTCGATATGCACTTGTGCAAGATGGAAAGATAGCACGCACTAGCCTTCCCCATTTGTGGAATGATGTTGTTCAAGATGTGTTTGTGCTTACACAAGATGAAAAACTAGCTTTCGACACGGTGGAATGATGTTGTTGGAGATGTGTTTGTGCTTGTGCAAAAGGGAAATCTAGCATGTGCTAGTTTTCCCCCATAGTGGAATGATGTTATTCAAGATGCGATTGAACTTTTGCAACAGGGATAGCTACCACATGCTAGATTTCCCAGATGTTGGAATGATGTTGTTTGAGATGCACGTGTTGTTTTGAAAAAGGAAAATATAACATGCTCTAGCTTTCCCCCATAGTGGAATGATGTTGTTCGACATGAACTTGTGCTTATGAAGGAGCAAAAGCTAGCACACACTATCTTTCCCCCATGGTGGAATGATGTTATTAGATATGCACTTGTGTTTGTGCAAGAGATGTGCTAGCTTTCCCCCACGGTGGAATGATGTTCAAGAAACACTTGTGCTTGTGCAAGACAGAAAGCTAGCACGCCCTACCTTTACTCGACGATGGAATGATGTTGTTCTAGATGAACTTTTGCTTGTGAAGGAGGGAAAGATGGCATGCGTTAGTTTTCCCCCACGGTGGAATGATGTTATTCAATATTCACTTGTGCTTATGTAAGAGGTAAAATAACATGTGCTAGCTTTCCCCCACGACAAAATGATGTCATTTGAGATGTGCTTATGTGTGTGGTTGTGCAAGAGAGAAATCTAGCATGTGCTAGATTTTAGCCACAATTGATGTTCTTGTGCTTGTACAAGAGGGAAATTCCCCCACGGTGGAATGATGTTGTTTGAGATGCACTTGTGTTTATACAAGAGGGAAAGATAGCGCGTGTAAGAGGGAAATCTAGAACACACTATTTTTCCCCCATGGTCAAATGATGTTGTTCGAGACACACTTGTGCTTGTGCAATAGGGAAAGCTAGCATGCACTAGTTTCCCTCGATGGTGGAATGATGTTGTTTGGGATGAGCTTGTGCTTGTGCAATAGGGAATGCTAGCATGCACTAAATTTTCCCCATGGTGGAATGATGTTCGAGATGCACCTGTGCTTGCACAAGAGGGAAAGCTATCACATGCTCGCTTTCCCCCACGTGCTAGCTTTCCCCCACAATGGAATGATGTTGCTCGAGATGCTCTTGTTCTTGCGCAATACAGAAAGCTAGCACGTGTTAGCTTTCCACATGGTAGAATGATGTTGTTTGAGATGCATTTGTGCTTGCGCAAAACCGAAAGCTAGCATGCACTAGATTTCCCACCACAATGGAATGATGTTGTTCGAGATGCTCTTGTACTTTTGCAAGAGGGAAAGCTAGCACACGTTAGCTTTCTGTGATGGTGGAATGATGTTGTTTGAGATGCACTTGTGCTTCTGCAAGAGGGAAAGCTAGCAAGATTTCCTCCATGGTGGAATGATGTTGTTCGAAATGAACTTGTGCTTGTGAAGGAGGGAAAGCTAACACATATTAGCTATCCCCCATGGTGCAATGATGTTATTCGATATGCACTTGTGCTCGTGAAAGAGGGAAAGCTAGCATGTGCTAGCTTTCCCCCACGGTTGAATGTTATTTGAGAAACACTTGTTCTTGTGCAAGATGGAAAGCTAGCATAAGCTAGATTTCCCCAATGGTGGATGTGCTTGTGCTTCTGCAAGAGGGAAAGCTAGCATCCATGGTGGAATGATGTTGTTTAAGATGAACTTATGCTTGTGAATGAGGGAAAGATAACACATGCTAGCTATCCCCCATGATGGAATGATTCTATTCAATATACACTTGTGGTTGTGCAAGAGCCAAAGCTATCATTCCCCCACAGTTGAATGATGTTGTTCGAGAAACACTTGTGTTTAGCTATCACGCGCTAGTTTTCCCCAGCAGTGGAATGATGTTGTTCGAGATGAACTTGTGTTTGTGAAGGAGGGAAAGCTAGCACATGCTAGCTTTCCTCCATGGTGGAATGATGATATTCGATATGCACTTGTGCTCGTGCAAGAGGGAAAGCTAGCTTGTGCTAGATTTCCACCATGGTGGAATGATGTTGTTCGAGTTGTGCATGTGCTTGTACAAAAAATGAAGCTTGCATGTGCTGGAATTCTCCCATAATGGAATGATGTTGTTCGAGATGCTCTTGTGCAAGACATAAAACTAGCACACACTAGCTATCCCCCACAATGGAATGATGTTGTTTGAGATGCGTTTATTCTTTCACAATATGGAACGCTAGCATGTGCTAGCTTTCCACACGGTGGAATGATGTTGCTGGAGTTGTATTTGTGCTTGTGCAGAAGGGAAAACTAGCACATACCAGTTTTCCTCCACAGTGGAATGATGTTGTTTGAGATTCCATTGTACTTTTGCAAGAGGGAAAGCTAGCATGCACTAGATTTCACTGACAATGGAATGATGTTGTTTGATATGCACTTGTTCTTCTGCAAGAGGGAAAACTAACATGCGTTAGCTTTCCTTGATGGTGGAATGATGTTGCTCAAGATGAACTTGCGCTTGTGAAGGAGGGAAAGTTAGCACGTACAAGCTTTCCCCTACGATGGAATAATGTTATTTGATATGCACTTGTGCTTGTATAAGAGGAAAACCTAGCATGCGCTAGATTTCTCCCATGGTGGAATGATGTTGTTCAAGAAATGTTTGTGTTTGTACAATATGGAAAGCTAGCATGCTCTAGATTTCCTCGACTGTGCAATGATGTTGTTTGAAATGAACTTGTGCTTGTGAAGAAGGGAAAGCTAGCACGTGCTAGCTTTCCCCTACAATGGAATGATGTTATTATATCTTCACTTATTTTCATGCAAGAGGCAAAGATAACATGTGCTAGCTTTCCCCCATGGTGGAATGATGTTATTCAATATACACTTATGCTTGTGAAAGAGCTAGCTTTCCCCCATAATAATATGATGTTCGATATGCACTTGTGCAAGACGGAAAGATAACACACGCTAGCCTTCTCCATTTTTGGAATGATGTTGTTCAAGATGTGTTTGTGCTTACACAATCAAAAACTAGCTTTTGACACGGTGGAATGATGTTGTTGGAGATGCGTTTGTGCTTGTGCAAAAGGGAAAGCTAGCATGTGCTAGTTTTCCCCATAGTGTAATAATGTTATTCAAGATGCGCTTGAATTTTTGCAAGAGGGATAGCTAGCAAATGCTAGATTTCCCAAATGTTGGAATGATGTTGTTTGAGATGTGCGTGTTCTTTTGAAAAATGAAAAGATAGCATGCGCTAGCTTTCCCCCATAGTGGAATGATGTTGTTCGACATGAACTTGTGCTTATGAAGGAGTGAAAGATAGCACACACTATCTTTCCCCCATGGTGGAATGATGTTATTCGATATGCACTTGTGTTTGTGCAAGAGATGTGGTAGCTTTCCCTTCCCCCATGGTGGAATGATATTTGAGAAACACTTGTGCTTGTGCAAGACGGAAAGATAGCATGCACGACCTCTCCCCGACAATGGAATGATGTTGTTCTAGATGAACTTTTGCTTGTGAAGGAGGTAAAGCTAGCATGTGCTAATTTTCCCCCACGGTGGAATGATGTTATTCAATATTCACTTGTTCTTATGTAAGAGGTAAAATAACATACGCTAGCTTTCCCCCATGACAAAATGATGTTTTTCAAGATGTGCTTATGCTTGTGGTTGTGCAAGAGAGAAAGCTAGCACGTGCTAGATTTTAGCCACAATTGATGTTCTTGTGCTTTTACAAGAGGGAAATTCCCCCACGGTGGAATGATGTTGTTTGAGATGCACTTGTGTTTGTATAAGAGGGAAATATACCATGCGCTATCTTTCCCCCATGGTTGAATGATGTTGTTCAAGATGCACTTGTTCTTGTGCAATAGGGAAAGCTAGCATGCACTAGCTTTCCTCGATGGTGGAATGATGTTGTTTGAGATGAGCTTGTGCTTGTGCAGTAGGGAATGCTAGCATGCACTAACTTTCCCCCACGGTGGAATGATGCTCGAAATGCACCTGTGCTTGCACAAGAGGGAAAGCTAGCACATGCTATATTTCCCCCACAGTGGAATGATGTTCAAGATGTGCTTGATCTTGTGCAAGAGGGAAAGCTAGCAAGTGTTAGCTTTCCCCTACTGTGGAATGGTGTTGTTGGAGATGCACTTATGCTTGTGCAAGAGGGAAAGCTAGATTTTCCCATGGTGGGATGATGTTCGAGATGTGCTTGTGTTTGTGCAAGAGGGAAAGCCTCCACTGTGGAATGTTGTTGTTCAAGATGCGCTTGTGCTTTTGCAATCCAAAAAGATAGCATGCACTAGTTTTATGCCAAGGAGGAATGTTGTTGTTTGAGATGCACTTGTTCTTATGCAAGAGAGAAAGATAGCACACACTAACTCTCCCCCATAGTGGAATGATGTTGTTCGAGATGTGTATATGCTTGTGCAAGAGAAAAATCTAGGACATGATAGCTTTCACCCATGGTGGGATAATGTTCAAGATGCACTTGTTCTTATGCAAGAGAGAAATCTAGCACATGCTAATTCTCCCCCACAGTGGAATGATGTTGTTCGAGATGCGTATATGCTTGTTCAAGAGAGAAATCTAGCACACACTAGCTTTTACTCATGGTGGGATAATGTTTGAGATGCACTTGTAGCTAGCACGTGCTAGCTTTCCCCCATAGTGGGATGATGTTGTTTGAGATAAGCTTATGGTGATGCAAGAGAAAAATATAGCACACACTATATTTCCCCCATAATGGGATGGTGTTGTTCGAGATGAGTTTGTGCTTGTGCAAGAGGGAAAGCTAGCACATGCTAACTTTCCCCCATGGTGGTATGATGTTGTTCGAGATGTGCTCCTACTTGTGAAAGAGGGAAAGCTAGTACGCGCTATATTTCCCCACTTGTGGGATGATGTTGGAGATGCACTCCTACTTGTGAAAGAGGGAAAGCTAGAATGCACTAGCTTTCCTCATGGTGGGATGATGTTGTTCGAGATGCGCTTCTACTTATGTAAGAGGGAATGCTAGAATGCGATGGATTTTGCACAAAATGGGATGATGTTGTTCACGATGCGCTCTTGCTTGTGTAAGAGGCTTTCACCCACGGAGGGATGATGTTGTTCAAGATGTGCTCCTGCTTGTGCAAGAGGGAAAGATAACATGTGCTAGCTTTCCACAGTGGGATGATGTTGCTTGAGATGTGCTCCTACTTGTGTCAAAGGGAAAAGTAGGACGTGCTAGATTTCCCCCATAGTGGGATGATGTTTGATATGTGCTCTTTCTTGTGCAAGAGGGAAAGATAGCACGCGCTATATTCCCCCCACAGTGGGATGATGTTCAATATGCATTCTTGCTTGTGCAAGAGGGAAAGCTAGCATGTGTTATCTTTCCCTCATGGTGGGATGATGTTGTTCGAGATGCACTTGTTCTTTTGCAAGAGGGAAATATAGCACGTGCTTTAACCCATGGTGGAATGATGTTGTTCGAGATGCAACTGTTCTTGTGCAACAGGGAAAGCTAGAAGGCGCAAGCTTCCCCCACAGTGGAATAATGTTGTTCGAGATGCACTTGTGCTTATGCAAGAGGGAAATCTAGCATGCGTTAATTCTCCTCTATGGTTGAATGATGTTGTTTGAAATGAATTTGTGTTTGTGCAAAAGGGATGGCTAACATATCCAAGCTTTCCTCCATCCTAGAATAATGTTATTCGAGATATTCTTGTGTTTGTGCAAGAGGGAAATGTGCTAGCTTTCCCCCATAGTGGAATGATGTTGTTCAAGATGCGCTTGTGCTTCTGCAATACAGAAAGCTAGCATGTGCAAGTTTTATCTCACAGAGGAATGATGTTGTTCGAGATGGGCTTGTGCTTGTGCAAGAGGGAAATATAGCACACCTCCCACATTGGAATTATGTTGTTCGAGATGCGTATATGCTTGTGCAAGAAAGCAAGCTAGCACACGCTAGATTTCCCCATGGTGGGATGATGTTCGAGATGCATTTGTGCTTGTGAAAGAGGGAAAGCTACCACATGCTAGCTTTCCCCCACAGTGGAATGATGTTGTTTGACATGCGCTTGTGCTTGTGTAAGAGGGAAAACTAGTACGCGCTAACTTTCCCCCATAGTGGAATGATGTTGTTTGAGATGCACTTGTGCTTTTGCAACAGGGAAAGCTAGCACATTTTGGCTTCCACCCATGGTGAAAGGAGGTTGTTCGATATGCACTTGTGCAAGAGGGAAATCTAGTAGGCACTAACTTTCTCCCACATTGAATGATGTTGTTTGAGATGAGCTTGTTCTTGTGCAAGAGGGAAATCTAGCATTGTATAGCTTTCCCCCATGGTGGAATGATGTTTGAGATGCACCTGTGCTTGTCTAAGAGGGAAAGCTAACATGCACTAGTCTTCCCCCATGGTGGAACAATGTTGTTTGAGATGCGCTTATGCTTGTGCAAGAGGGAAAACTAGTTGGTGTTAGCTTTCTCCCATAGTGGAATGGTGTTGTTTGAGATGCACTTGTGCTTGTGCAAGAGGGAAAGTTAGCACATGATAGCTTTCCTCGACGATGGAATAATGTTGTTCGAGATGTGATTGTGCTTGTGCTTGTGCAAGAAGGAAGGGTAGCATGTGTAAGATTTCCTCTATGCTAGAATGATGTTGTTCGAGATGTGTTTTGTTTTTGTAAGAGGGAAATCTAACACATGCTAGCTTTCCCTCACAAGGACTAATGTTTTTCAATATGTGCTTGTGTTTTTGCAAGTCAGAAAGCTAGAATGTTCTAGTTTTACCCCACAAAGGAATGATGTTGTTCGAGATGCGCTTGTACAAGAGAGAAAGAAAACACACAGTAGCTTTCCCCCATAGTGGGATGATGTTCTTCGAGAGGAATATATGCTTGTGTAAGAGGGAAAGCTAACACGTGCTATATTTCCCCCATGGTGGGTTGATGTTTGAGATGTACTTGTACTTATGCAAGAGACAAAGCTAGCATGCACTAGCTTTCTCCCATTGTGGAATGATGTTGTTCGAGATACGCTTGCGCTTCTACTTATGCAAGATGGAAAGCTAACATGCGCTAGTCTTTTCCCATGATAGAATGATGTTGTTCGATATATGCTTGTGCTTGTGCTTGTGCAAGAGGGAAAGCTAGAATGCACTAGCTTTTCCTGATAGTAGAATGATTTTGTTCGAGATTCGCTTGTGCTTGTTCTTGTTCAAGATGGAAAGTTACTGTGTGCTAGATTTTCCCCACGTTAGAATGATGTTGTTCAAGATGTGCTTGTGCAAGAGGGAAAACTAACAAGCGTTGACTTTCTTCCACTATGTAATGATGTTATTTGAGATGCACTTGTGCTTTTGCAAGAGGGAAAGCTGGCATTCTTTAGACTTCCTCCATGGTTGAATGATTTTATTCGAGATTCACTTGTCCTTGTGCAAGAGGGAAAGCCAGCATGCGCTATATTCCCCACATTGGAATAATGTTGTATGAGATGTGCTTGTTCTTGTGGGAGAGAGAAATATAGCATGCGTTAGATTTTCTCCATGGTGGAATGATGTTGTTCGAGATGCACTTGTTCTTGTGCAAGAGGGAAAACTAACATGCGCTAGCTTTTCTCCACAATGGAATGATGTTGTTCAAGATGATCTTGTGTTTGTGCAGGACAAAATGCTAACATATGTTAGCTTTCCTCTATAGTGGAATGATATTATCTAAAATGTGCTTGTGCTTGTGCAAGAAGGAAAGCTAGCATGCACTAACTTTCCTTCACAGTGGAATTATGTTGTTCTAAATGCGTTTATGCTTGTACAAGAAGGAAAGCTAGCATGGACTAACATTCCTCCATAGTTGAATGGTGTTGATTGAAATGTGCTTCTACTTGTGAAAGAAGGAAAGCTAACATGCACTAACATTCTGACACAGTGCAATGATGTTCGAAATGCACTTCTGCATTTGCAAGAAGGAAAACTAGCGTGTGCTAGCTTTCCTCCACAGTGGAATGATGTTGTTTGAAATACACTTGTGCTCGTGTAAGAAAGAAAGATAACATGTGCTAGCCTTGCTCTACAGTGGAATGATGTTGTTCAAAATGATTTTGTATTTGTGTAAGAAGGAAAGCTAGCATGCTCTAGCTTTCTTCCATTGTGGAATGTTGTTCAAAATGTGCTTGTGCCTCTATAAGAAAGAAACCTAGCATGCGCTAGCTTTCCTCCATAGTGGAATGTTTTTGTTTGAAATGTGTTTGTGCAAGAAGGAAACCAAGAAAGAAATAAATTTCCTCCATAGTGAAATGTTGTTTGAAATGTGATTGTGTTTGTTTAAGAAGGAAACTTAGCACACTCTATCTTTATTTCACAATGGAATGTTGTTCGAAATGCACTTGTACTTGTGCAAGAAGGAAAACCAGCATGCGGTAGCTTTCCTCCACAATGGAATACTATTTTTTGAAATATGCTTTTCCATGTGCAATAAGACGCACTAGCTTTCCTCCACCGTGGAATGATGTTGTTTGAAATGCACTAGTGTTTATGCAAGAAAGAAAGCTAGCACATGCTAGCTTTACTCCACAATGGAATGATGTTGTTCGAAATGCACTTGTGTTTGTGTAAGAAGGATTGTTAGCATGCACTTTCTTTCTTTCATAGTATAATGTTGTTGAAAGCTAGCATGTGTTAGATTTCCTCCAAAGTGGAATGACGTTGTTTGAAGTGATCTTGTGCTTGTGCAAGAAGGAAAGTTAGCACACATTTGTTTTCCTCTACAATGGAAAGATGTTGTTCGAAATGCTATTGTTCTTGTGCAAGATGGAAATATAGAAAACACAAGCTTTCCTACACAATGGAATAATGTTTGAAATGCACTTGTGCTTGTGCAAGATGGAAAACTAGCATGAGCTAGATTACTTCCACAGTGGAGTGATGTTGTTCGAAATTCACTTGTTCTTGTGCAAGATGGAAATCTAGCATGCGCTAGCTTTCTTCCACAGTGGCATGTTGTTCGAAATGCATTTATGCTTTTGCAAGAAGAAAAGTTAGCATGTGCTATCTTTCCCTAGGTATTGAATGTTGTTGGTTGAAATGCACTAGTGCTTGTGAAACAAGGAAATATGGCACACACTAGATTTCCCCCACAATGGAATGATGTCATTCAAAATGTTTTTGTGCTTGTGTAAGAAGGAAAAATAGCACACATTATATTTCCACCATAGTGGAATAATGTTGGTTGAAATGTGCTTATGTTTGTGCAAGAAGGAAAGTTAGGACATGCTAGCTTTCTCCCATAATAGAATGATGTTGTTCAAAACACACTTATGCTTGTGTAAGAAGGAAATATAGCAAGCACTAGCTTTCCCCCACAATAAAATGATGTTGTTTGAAATGTGCTTTTGCTTGTGCAAAAAATAAAACTAGTACGCGTTAGGTTTCCCCTATAGTGGAATGATGTTGTTTGAAATGCACTTTTGCTTGTGTAAGAAGGAAAAATAGCACAGACTATCTTTCCTCCATAGTGGAATGATGTTATTCAAAATTCTCTTCTACTTGTGCAAGAAGGAAAACTATCACGCACTATCTTTCCTTTACAGTGTAATGATGTTCACAATGTGTTTGTGCTTGTGCAAAAAAGAAAGCTAACATGCACTATCTTTCCTCCACAGTTGAATGATGTTTCTCAAAATGCCCATGTGCTTATGAAAGAAGAAAATCTACCGTATACTAGATTTTCTACACAGTGGAATGATGTTGTTCAAAATGCGCTTGTGCTTATGTAAGAAGGAAAGCTAGCATGTGCTAGCTTTCCTCCATAGTAGAATGATGTTGATGCAGGAGCATCATTGGAAAGTGCATAGAGGCAGGACCACCCAGCATGTGAGAGTTCCTTCGGAACTTCAACGTGAGTAGTCACAAATGATTTTGGGATCCGCCTCAACACAGTGTCGAAATTCACCTTCGAAGGCATGCTTGAACCGGTGTCAGGTTTTTCCCTTTGAAGCAAGTTTTTGAAATTGTAAACAGAGTAGAAGTTTCCACTTCGACTCTGGAATACGACTAGACTAAGATAACATAGGATAAGGTTTAGAGTAGGCAAGTAGCAGGGAAGACCCTAGGAACATTTTAAGTTATGTAAAAGTTTGTAAGACCAGTTAGTGGCAGAGGGAAGAGAGGGAGGAGAGGAGAGAGCTATAATAATGAGAAGTCATCTGTAAGAGAACTGCGAGTGAGCAGAAGATCTCAATTTTTGGAGCTACTGTATTTTGTATGTATTTAGTAGCCAGTGGGAACTTATGAATAGAATAGAATGGAAAATTGATCCAAATGTGTTGTGCTTGGGCTGTGTGTATTTCCCTGTTATTTTTTGTTTTGTAAACAAGTGAATGGAACTGTGAGTCATTCCCAGTTTCAATTGTTTCTCTTCGTTAGGAGCTCTACAAGGTGTGGATCGAGCCAAAGAGAAATGTTGTGGAATTGTTTTCTCTTCATTAGGAGCTCTGCAAGGTGTGCATCGAGCTCCACACCGTGGATCTGAGCTGTCGAACTCCCTCAGACGCAAGGAGTGCACAGGAATCGAAATCTGAACTAGACAAAGTTCAGGAGGGATAACACTTCAGAAGTGTTGTCGGGATCCAGGAACCCATTCCCTAGGAGGAGCGAAGACCGAGTCTTCGCAGACTTAGAAAATCTTATAAGTCAAAATCGAGTTAAAAACTCAAGAGGAAGAACGTCGTCGAGCATTGGATTTTCGTG
This sequence comes from Picea glauca, assembly GCA_000966675.3. Taxonomy (NCBI): domain Eukaryota; kingdom Viridiplantae; phylum Streptophyta; class Pinopsida; order Pinales; family Pinaceae; genus Picea; species Picea glauca. Next base: position 178,263 of record JZKD02S1092900.1, read on the forward strand.
GAAATCCCCGCAGACTGTCCGATTGAAGGGAGGAGTGCAAGCTTTAACCCTGCATAGATCTAGGAGGAGAATTTGGAGATCCGAATGGATGGTAGAGAATCCTCGAGGAGGAACACCGAAACCCCGCAGGTCGTTGGATCAGGTGGAGCTACGAGGAGGTTAGCGGCGCGAGTTTCTCGACGTTCATTTCGGCTTTTCGAAAATCGAGGACTCCAAGGAGTAGAGACATCCCCTTGCATCTTGATTTCATGAAACGTGAAATCCCGAAAAGGAATAAGCGGTGGGTCATTTCGGCTTTTCCGCAACCGGGGACTCCAAGGAGCAGAGACATCCCCTTGCTTCTTGACTTCGTGAAACGTGAAATCTTGAAAAGGAATAAGCACCAGGTCATTTCGGCTTTTCGGTAACCGGGGACTCCAAGGAGTAGAGACATCCCCTTGCATCTTGATTTCGCAAAACAAAAAATCCCGAAAAGGAATAGGCGTCGGGTCATTTCGTCTTTTTGGTGATAGGAAACTCCAAGGAGCAGGGACACTCCTTGTATCTTTATTTCACGAAACATGAAATCCTGAAAACAGATAGGTGATGGGTCATTTCGTCTTTTCAGCGATGGGAGACTCCAAGGAGCAGGGATACTCTTTGTATCCTGATTTCATGAAATGGGAAATCCCAAAATCGAGAGGTGTCGGGCATTTCGGATTTTCAGCGACCGGAGGTTCTAAGGAGTAAGGATATCCCACGCATCTTGATTTTGCGAAACAAAAAATCTAGAAAGAATAGGCATCCGGTATTTCATTTTTTCGACGAATGGAGACCCTAAGGTGCAAGGATATCCCTTGCATCCAGATTTCGCGAAACGCAAAATCCTAAAGGAGCGAGCACCGAGCCATTTCGACATTTCGGCTACCGGAGGTTCGAGAGACCAGAAGATGGGAAACTTGACTCGGGAAGTTGTAAATTCTAACCTTATACAATGTCTACTGTAAACAGATATTCATAAAAGAATAGAAAAGATACAATGGCAAATGCAAACATTACACAAAGATTTTTCCCTTGGAAACCCAAACCGGGAAAAACAACATATATTATATTCATACATTGTTTACAATACAATATACATATAGGAGCCAACGACATCCAAAACCCTAACCCAATGACCTGGATTAGTGAAAAACCCTAATTCCTTAACCAAAAATAGAAAACCATAGGCAAAAAACCATGTGCCGAAAAACCACCTAAATATCATGTGGTCCCAGAAATATGTCGCCCCGGTAATATGTCATCCCGAAAATATGTCGTCTCGACGCGGGGGACTCCACCCCCCTGCACCCCCCAAGGGGGGGCCTAGTGGCCCCCCTTCTAACCCCCCTATGCGCCCGGCGCAGATGCTCAGACACTACTACTCATGCAAAGAATATAACACATACCCAACATTTTCCCACTTGTTGTTTTCTTTGCACACAGGGGGTTACAGGGTTACATAGTCAACAATCTAGGGAAACAATGCCCATGGATCCTCTACACCAAGAGAACTTCTCAGTGCTCACAGGTTTTGTTAATGAATCTGCAACATTCTTCAAAGTGTCCACCTTCATCAGTGATACTTTCTTTTCT
>JZKD02S1092923.1:0-13102 GCA_000966675.3 Picea glauca
TGGCCAGTCACGGATGACTTGGATCTTAGCTGGATCAACATGTACCCCATGCTCATCAACAATGTAGCCCAAGAATTGGACCTTGTTCATGCCAAAAGAGCAATTTTCCAAGTTAGCATAAAGCTTGTGTTGTCGCAAAGTGCTCAAAACCTGTTGAATATGCCGCATGTGCTCCTCTTATGTTCTATTGAAGATGAGGATGTCATCCAAATATACTACCACAAAAGAGTTGGTCAAGGGTCTCAATACATCATCCATCAACCTCATGAAAGTGGTTGGTGCATTTGTTAAGCCAAAGGGCATGACTAGCCATTCGTAGAGACCTTCTTTAGGCTTGAAGGTTGTCTTCCATACATCAGTTGGTTCGATGGGAACCTGATGGTAGCCAGGCTTTAGGTCAATCTTGCTGAAGCACTTTGCCCCCTTGAGTTGATCAAGAAGGTCATCAATCCTGGGAATGGGGTAGCGGTTCCTGACTGTGATAATCAATGCAAAGTCGCCAAGTCTCGTCCTTCTTCTACACCAGTACAATCGAGCTTCCGCAAGGGGAGGAGTTGGGTTTGATGTGCCCCTTTTGAAGAAGCTCTTGGATCTGACGCCTAATTTTGTCATTCTCCATCAACGAGCGTCGATAGACTAGTCCATTAGGTAGAGGTGCATCGAGGGTCGAATCAATTGGATGCTTGACTTGGCAGTGTGTCGATACCCCTATAGGTGAGGCGAAGATGTCTATGTATTCTGCGCAGAGGTGTAGTGTAGAGGCCACGGATGTGGCGGCGACCTTCTGCTTACTGTGAGCACGGATCACAAAGAAGACGAACTTCCCGGTCTGTGAAATGACCTTACTGCATTGCTTAGCAAAGATTAAAGAAATAGCAGTAGGCGGCGCTACCTCTAGGATCCTGTACAATTGTCTACCCAAAGTAATAATATCACTACCGGGTCTAGACTCATACACAGCATGATGTTTCCACAAATATGGTTGTCCTAAAAGAACATCACAAACTTCAAGGGGAGCAATATCACACAGTACCTCATCTTTGAAAGGCTTGATGTCATAGGGCAGACGACACTGTTGGTTGACACGGAGATATCTTCCTTAGCGAAGCCAGCCAATGGTGTAGGGTTGCTGGTGCGGTGTCGTTGGCAAGTCCAGCCGCTTGACGACCTCTGCTGAAATCAGGTTCTTCTGACTACCGTTGTCGACAATGAAATGAATCGGAGCCCCCTTGACCCACATCTACGAGTGAAAGAGGCGTTCCCCTTCCTCTGGTTCTTTTGGTTCACTTGGCCGGACTTTGGTGGTAACGACAGTGACACTGGGTTCAACATCAATAATCTGCTTCCCTCCTTCGGGATTTGACTCGGAATCAGAATCGGCCTTTGACTCGGAAGACTTCAACTCGGCCACGAGGGATGCTTGGAGCGGCATTCTTCGGTGTTGTGCCAAGGACTTTTATGGTACTAACACCATTTTCCCATGTCCTTCGTCTTCTCATTGCCCTTCTTGTGTTGCGGCTTGGACTGGTTGTCCTGAGGGCGGCCATCTCGACTTGGTCCCTTGTTGTGTGGGTTGGGGCTGCCTTTGCCCTGCTTCGGCTGTGAGGGGTTTGCAGATCCAAACTCTCGTCGTTTCTGCGTAAATTTATGCTCGATCTTGATAGTCTATCTATATACTGTGCCCAATGAGGCGATGTCCAAGAACTCCATTTTTGTTTGAATGTATCTATGCAAACAGTCGTGGTATTTGAGCACCAAATGACACTCAGAGTCTTTGACACCGAATTTGGTGCGTAGGGTATGGAAAATATTGGTGAAATCAGGTACTGTCTGGTCCCTTTCTTGATGTAGGGTGGTCCATCTGGGGTACTGGTCCTCGTAGCTTCCAACAGGATAATATTGTTCTTTAATGGCGTCCCGGAAGGAATCCCATGTAGGGGCCACCACAAACATTATAGATTCCTCCACGACCCTTTGCTCAGAGTAAGTATCCCACCAGTCTTTAACATGGGGAACGGCCTTGAGGAGTGCAAAAGTGATCTTTTCCCTATCGGAAAAATTGTGGACCGAAAAATATCCTTCGAACAGATTCAACCATTTATCTATAGCCTCTGCATCTATCAATCCTTCAAATAATGGAATATCAAAAATTACCTATACCTTGAAGGGGGTTGCATGGCCGCTTGATGAAGATGCTTCTCCTGTGGACAGCCGTCGAAGGATCTGCGTGAAGTTGTCCATCATTTTGTTCCTTTGTCGCGCGAGGGCTTCCTCAAGCAACATTTTAATAGGATCTCCCGGTCCATCATCTTTCTTTTCGTTCCCCATGGATTGTTGTCGAGCTCGACGCGGTCGATATTGTAATGGCTCGATTGGTTCGAGTCCCAACTTCTTGTACCCAGATCTTGTCGAGGACATGCACGAAGAAAAATAAATGAAGAGCAGACCGCTCTGATACCACTGATCCGGATTTAGGAGTGGAACGAACTGATCAACAGACTGAATACAATAAACACAGAGATATGAAGAATAACACAAATACCCAGTGAACAATATCTTCTATTAAATAATGAAATAGGTTGAAACTGTAAAACTGAAGCATTTGCTCGAATGGTTGTAGCTATCTCTAAGAAGAGATGTGGCTGCTACGCGCATCCGTTTGAGCAGAATGGATTACAATGAGGCTCCAGAGGCCTTTTTGATAATACTCATGAATGTCAAAACCCTAGACATCCAAAAACCTAACCCTAGAAGGTGAAACGCCAAAAGTCATGTGGGCCCTATGGGTAAGTTGGTGTAATTCGGTACATCAACTTCCCATGGTCGTAACTTTTGCATACGACCTCTGTTTTAGGCACGTGATGGCCCGTTGGAAAGGTCTTTTAGAGAACTACACATTTCGCGCCAAACTCTAATTCTGTCTACAGTTTGACTGTGACGAGCTAAAAAAACAACGTTTAGGGCCCCAAAACGGCCCTGGAAGTACAGCAAGATGTGTTGACATGAAAACATACAAAATAAGCCAGTTGGATTAGGCGAGAGGCCACCCTTATCCACCTGGAGAATGTGTGGGGCTTCAGATAGCCCTAGAAGTGTAGAACCCACACTTACAAAGCAGTACAGAAGAACGTGTTGAACAAAAACGAACATGAGGAGCCAGTTGGAATAGGTGGGTGGCCACCAATATCCACCTGGATTAGACATATAGCAACCCGCTTGGATCATTTTTTAATTCAAAGTGACTTACTTTTGACAAATAGCATGCTCTCCTTCANTGGCCAGTCACGGATGACTTGGATCTTAGCTGGATCAACATGTACCCCATGCTCATCAACAATGTAGCCCAAGAATTGGACCTTGTTCATGCCAAAAGAGCAATTTTCCAAGTTAGCATAAAGCTTGTGTTGTCGCAAAGTGCTCAAAACCTGTTGAATATGCCGCATGTGCTCCTCTTATGTTCTATTGAAGATGAGGATGTCATCCAAATATACTACCACAAAAGAGTTGGTCAAGGGTCTCAATACATCATCCATCAACCTCATGAAAGTGGTTGGTGCATTTGTTAAGCCAAAGGGCATGACTAGCCATTCGTAGAGACCTTCTTTAGGCTTGAAGGTTGTCTTCCATACATCAGTTGGTTCGATGGGAACCTGATGGTAGCCAGGCTTTAGGTCAATCTTGCTGAAGCACTTTGCCCCCTTGAGTTGATCAAGAAGGTCATCAATCCTGGGAATGGGGTAGCGGTTCCTGACTGTGATAATCAATGCAAAGTCGCCAAGTCTCGTCCTTCTTCTACACCAGTACAATCGAGCTTCCGCAAGGGGAGGAGTTGGGTTTGATGTGCCCCTTTTGAAGAAGCTCTTGGATCTGACGCCTAATTTTGTCATTCTCCATCAACGAGCGTCGATAGACTAGTCCATTAGGTAGAGGTGCATCGAGGGTCGAATCAATTGGATGCTTGACTTGGCAGTGTGTCGATACCCCTATAGGTGAGGCGAAGATGTCTATGTATTCTGCGCAGAGGTGTAGTGTAGAGGCCACGGATGTGGCGGCGACCTTCTGCTTACTGTGAGCACGGATCACAAAGAAGACGAACTTCCCGGTCTGTGAAATGACCTTACTGCATTGCTTAGCAAAGATTAAAGAAATAGCAGTAGGCGGCGCTACCTCTAGGATCCTGTACAATTGTCTACCCAAAGTAATAATATCACTACCGGGTCTAGACTCATACACAGCATGATGTTTCCACAAATATGGTTGTCCTAAAAGAACATCACAAACTTCAAGGGGAGCAATATCACACAATACCTCATCTTTGAAAGGCTTGATGTCATAGGGCAGACGACACTGTTGGTTGACACGGAGATATCTTCCTTGGCGAAGCCAGCCAATGGTGTAGGGTTGCAGGTGCGGTGTCGTTGGCAGGTCCAGCCGCTTGACGACCTCTGCTGAAATCAGGTTCTTCTGACTACCGTTGGCGACAATGAAATGAATCGGAGCCCCCTTGACCCACATCTACGAGTGAAAGAGGCGTTCCCCTTCCTCTGGTTCTTTTGGTTCACTTGGCCGGACTTTGGTGGTAACGACAGTGGCACTGGGTTCAGCATCGATAATCTACTTCCCTCCTTCAGGATTTGACTCAGAATCAGAATCGGCCTTTGACTCGGAAGCCTTCAACTCGGCCACGAGGGAATGCTTGGAGCGGCATTCTTCGGTGTTGTGCCAAGGACTTTTATGGTACTAACACCATTTTCCCATGTCCTTCGTCTTCTCATTGCCCTTCTTGTGTTGCAGCTTGGACTGGTTGTCCTGAGGGCGGCCATCTCGACTTGGTCCCTTGTTGTGTGGGTTGGGGCTGCCTTTGCCCTGCTTCGGCTGTGAGGGGTTTGCAGATCCAAACTCTCATTGTTTCTGCTTAAATTTATGCTCGATCTTGATAGTCTATCTATAATCTGTGCCCAATGAGGCGATGTCCAAGAACTCCATTTTTGTTTGAATGTATCTATGCAAACAGTCACGGTATTTGAGCACCAGATGACACTCAAAGTCTTTGACACCGAATTTGGTGCGTAGGGTATGGAAAATATTGGTGAAATCGGGTATTGTCTGGTCCCTTTCTTGATGTAGGGTGGTCCATCTGGGGTACTGGTCCTCGTAGCTTCCAACAGGGTAATATTGTTCTTTAATGGTGTCCCGGAAGGAATCCCATGTAGGGGCCACCACAAACATTATAGATTCCTCCACGACCCTTTGCTCAGAGTAAGTATCCCACCAGTCTTTAACATGGGGAACGGCCTTGAGGAGTGCAAAAGTGATCTTTTCCCTATCGGAAAAATTGTGGACCGAAAAATATCCTTCGAACAGATTCAACCATTTATCTATAGCCTCTGCATCTATCAATCCTTCAAATAATGGAATATCAAAAATTACCTATACCTTGAAGGGGGTTGCATGGCCGCTTGATGAAGATGCTTCTCCTGTGGACAGCCGTCGAAGGATCTGCGTGAAGTTGTCCATCATTTTGTTCCTTTGTCGCGCGAGGGCTTCCTCAAGCAACATTTTAATAGGATCTCCCGGTCCATCATCTTTCTTTTCGTTCCCCATGGATTGTTGTCGAGCTCGACGCGGTCGATATTGTAATGGCTCGATTGGTTCGAGTCCCAACTTCTTGTACCCAGATCTTGTCGAGGACATGCACGAAGAAAAATAAATGAAGAGCAGACCGCTCTGATACCACTGATCCGGATTTAGGAGTGGAACGAACTGATCAACAGACTGAATACAATAAACACAGAGATATGAAGAATAACACAAATACCCAGTGAACAATATCTTCTATTAAATAATGAAATAGGTTGAAACTGTAAAACTGAAGCATTTGCTCGAATGGTTGTAGCTATCTCTAAGAAGAGATGTGGCTGCTACGCGCATCCGTTTGAGCAGAATGGATTACAATGAGGCTCCAGAGGCCTTTTTGATAATACTCATGAATGTCAAAACCCTAGACATCCAAAAACCTAACCCTAGAAGGTGAAACGCCAAAAGTCATGTGGGCCCTATGGGTAAGTTGGTGTAATTCGGTACATCAACTTCCCATGGTCGTAACTTTTGCATACGACCTCTGTTTTAGGCACGTGATGGCCCGTTGGAAAGGTCTTTTAGAGAACTACACATTTCGCGCCAAACTCTAATTCTGTCTACAGTTTGACTGTGACGAGCTAAAAAAACAACGTTTAGGGCCCCAAAACGGCCCTGGAAGTACAGCAAGATGTGTTGACATGAAAACATACAAAATAAGCCAGTTGGATTAGGCGAGAGGCCACCCTTATCCACCTGGAGAATGTGTGGGGCTTCAGATAGCCCTAGAAGTGTAGAACCCACACTTACAAAGCAGTACAGAAGAACGTGTTGAACAAAAACGAACATGAGGAGCCAGTTGGAATAGGTGGGTGGCCACCAATATCCACCTGGATTAGACATATAGCAACCCGCTTGGATCATTTTTTAATTCAAAGTGACTTACTTTTGACAAATAGCATGCTCTCCTTCASGATCCTTCCATGGGCAACATCAGCTCATAGGCAATATAGCAACCCGCTTGGATCATTTTTTAATTCAAAGTGACTTACTTTTGCCAAATAGCATGCTCTCCTTTAGGATCCTTCCATGGGCGGCATCAGCTCATAGACCCATAGTTTTGGTAATCAAGGATGCCACTAATTTTGGGTCAATTCCTTTTATTTAGATTCAATCCACTATGGCTCCAAAATGAGACAACAATGCGTATCATTCAGACTGAATGGAAAAAGTGGATTGATGGCTCCCCTATATACAAAAACTAAAGGTTGTTAAGACAGCCTTAAGGAATGGTCTAAGTCAGTCTACTCCCCTCCTGAAAGAGAGAAAGATGAGCTCAGATCTCAATTGGCCAACATTCAAAATAGATTGGAGAATGAAAATTTAACCAGCAATCTGCTAAAGGAAGAGAACACAATGTTCCTGAAATATCATAAAGTTTTGAGACAAGAGGAAGAATGGTGGAGGTTAAAATCACGCAGACTTTAGCTAAGATCAGGGGACAAAAATATAAAACACTTCCACAGGTAGGCTAAAGCAAGGACTTTGAGAAGTTCTGTCAAGGAGATTACCATGGAGGATGGCAGGACCCTTAATCAATTTGTAGAGATCAAAGAGGCCACATGTTCTCATTTTGAGGCGCTGTATACTGTAAGTAAAGGGGCAGATCTAGAAGATACGGCAGCAATTTTAGAGAATATCCCATCGATTATCTCTCCAAATGAGAATACAGAATTGATGAAGGAAATAACTGAGGAGGAAATTCAATCAGCAGTTAGGGGTCTTGCTCTGGACAAAGCTCCGGGGCCGGATGGTTTCACAATACATTTATTTAGAGAGATCTCAAGCACATGACATATGTACAGAAGTCTTGTAGGATCAGAGGATGTACCAATTCCTCCTTTCTAGCACTCATTCCAAAAGAAGCCAATCCCTCTTCATTTTCAAGGTTTCAGGCCATCTCTCTTTGCGATGCTTCGTACAAAGTGTTGACTAAAATAATAATAGCTAATAGATTGAAGCATCTTCTGTCCAAAATCATCTCCAAGAACCAAGGCAGTTTCATTTCGAAGAGGCAAATTGTGGACAACATTATATTGGTATAAGAAGCACTGCACTCCAACAAAGCCAACAAAAACAAAGGTATGATTATCAAAATAGATATGGCTAATGCTTTCAATAAAGTGTCACTCTTTTCTTTTGGATATTCTTTTTAAATTTGGTTTTAGTCTTGCCTTCATCTGATGGATTTCTACTTGCATCTGCAATCCATGGATATCCCCCTTGGTGAATGGAAAATCCACATCCTTCTTCAAAGGAAGCAGAGGGCTTCATCAAGGCTGCCCCTTATCCCCTATTCTTCACATTATAATGGCAGAATCTTTGAACAAGAAACTGGAATTTGAAAGACAATCAGGCAATCTCCCAAGGATCAAAGTGGTAAGAGGTGTCAAAAGCATTAACCACTAGCAATTCTTTGATGACACTCTTTTAATGGGTGGTGTTTCAACCATTATTGCAGCCAGGTTTAAAAAGGATCTTGATCTCTTTACTTCAGATTCCAGGGGCAAGATAAACCACAACAAGAGCCAAATTTATGGTTGGAACGTGAGCAAAGGCCGCTTGCAAGCTATTTCCAGAATTTTTTTGTTTCCTCGCCAGGAATCTTGGACATCTTTCAAATATATAGGGATGCCCATCAGCCTATCAAATCCTACAGCTCGTTCTTGGCAAAGTGTGATCAGCAGATTCAAGTCCAAGTTCCAGCAATTGGGGGTGCATTGGTTGAATCCAATAGGTATAACGGTGCTAATTAAATCTGTTCTGACGGCGCTGCCAATTTTTCAGTGTTTTGCTCTTTTAGCCCTGGTTAATGTTATGCATCAATTGGCTCAAAAATTAAGGAAATATTTATGGCAAGAGGGCAACGCCAAAAAATTCCATTTAGTGAATTGGACAATTGTAAGCACCCCCAAAGAACATGGAAGGGTAGGCATCAAGGACCCCTTGCTAATAAACTCTTGGCGGAAAAGAATTCTTCAGAAAAAAATCTTCTCAGGCGAACAGAGGAGGTGTCTAGATTCTCTGCAAGAAATCAAGAACGGATCATCAATTTGGAAATTAATAAAGGAAGCAATCCCTCTTCTGCAATCGAATTTGTCGTGGTTCCCAGGAAACGGGCAAAATATTAGGATGTGGTTGGATAGAAAAATGGGCAAGGAAGCACTGGGAAGTTACCAAGAGCTTATTCCTTTAAAAGATTGGATGGACCAGCTTAAAACTTAAGCTGATATCTCCACTTGGGATGAAGAAACAAGACAGTGGAAAGACTGGAATATAGAGTTGCCAACACACTATATGCACAACTTAAAGTCTCAGCTCATTTTTGCTTTGAAAGGCTGTGCACCTAGAGAAAAATCCATCCCAGATCAAAGAGCTTGGGGATCCGTTGACTATAGTGTCAAAGCACAGATATATCTATCATCTACAAAATCTGACACTTCCTCCAAAGTCTGCAATCTAGAAGAAGATTCGGCATACAGATGGATTACCATAGGTCAAATTTTTTACTGGACCTTGGTTCAGTAAAAAAATACTAACAGCTGAAAATCTCCAAAAGCATGGCATCGAAGATCCATCTAGATGTGTGCTGTGTCAAGCAGATTTGGAATTGATTCGTCATGCCTTTCTTGACTGTGACTTTTCCATCAGAATCTGGCAAGCGGCATTTGAAGGCTTAAACAATAGAATGAGCATGCCTAATTCTTGGAAATCGATGTTCACAGATTGGAATAGATCTTATAAAGGGGTACTCTCCAGAACAAGCCATTATTCAGAAGGATATGGTCAGCACTGCCAAAATTCCTATGCTGGAAAAGTTGGCTAGCAAGGAACCATGCAATCTTTCATCAAGAGTTGGGTATTCCATCCTCCATAGCAACAAAGGGCAAGAGCATATTAGGAAAAAGTGCATATTAGGAAAAAGTATCATCTCCAAAGGTAAATATCTCAATATTCATCAATGTATAAATCCAAATGAAGAAGAATGGTTTGGGCAGTTTCAGATAACTTTTTCAGGTAAAAATTTGTCTAAGTAAATACCCAGACCATGTTGGCAGCTTAGGCAGAGTGTCTCTGATTTTGAAAATTGGAAGATGGCTCAGCATTGTTACCTCTTGTTTTTTGATGGATCCTTGAAGGCAAATGCTAGGGTGGCAAGTGCGGGGGCAGGGGGTTATCATTGACCCTGGAGGGACAACAGAAGCTTGGTTTGCTTGGGGACTAGGTATAGCTTCAAATAATAAAGCAGAGGCATATGCATTGTGGCAAGGACTCAACATTGCCAACAGCATAGGCATGCATTCGATAAAGGTAATCAGAGACTCTAGGATGATTATCAACCATATGGTCAAAAAGACTTTGCCCGGAGACAACCTTCCAGACTCAACCCTAGACCAAAGTTGACAAATGGGTAGTTTCTTCTCAGCTATAAAATGCTATCATATTCTTCGAGAACACAACAAAGAAGCAGATCAGTGGGCAAAAGCAGGATCAAATCAAAAGGAGGGGGAGCTTATGGTTAATGGTGTATCATCTCAACAATCAATCCCTTAATTGATGCATTGTACATTGACACGTTTAATGTTGGTGTATTGTCATGTGACAAGTACCAACGGACCCATCAACATTCACATTGCATGTATTCCTAATCAATCCTTCAAACATTTGAACTTTAATGCAAGGAGACGAGACCTTTGTGCTTGCATGCTATCATCTCTATTCTCACATGCTTCTGTTCTACTCTCCATTACATCCCAAGCTCGTTTCTGGATAATGGCGTTTAGGTTCGACAAGTGCTGGTGATTTCTAAATCTTACAAGCCAGGCCATCATTTCTATTGCTTTCTTTTTGTTCTTTGGTTTGTTACAGGGTGCCAAGGATTTTCCAGGTGAACCACCTACCTGGTGGATCACCAGTCTACCTCAGGCTGTTGTTGAGCATGGAAGCTACGGACAAGACTAGTGTGTTGATTTTGAGGCAGGACATTCATTGAATTGGAACGTTGAGAGGTGTATTTTGTTCAATATCCAAGATCAGAGTGTTATAATTTGCAAATGCGGAAACACAAATATCATAATTCAAGCACAGAATTAAAACACAGAGATTTAACGTCGTTCACCCAAACGTTGGGCTACGTCCACCAAGCAAAGGTATCGGTTGTCTTATTATTCGAATCAAGGAGATTACAGCAGGCTCACTCTNTCGATTCACCAGATAACAAGTTGTAGATACAGCTTCTGCCCACAGTTCCTGCTGCAATTTGGTGTTACTCAGCATACTCCTTGCTCTCTCTAGAAGAGTCTTGTTCATGCATTCAACAACTTCATTTTGCTGAGGAGTATAGGCAGTGGTTTTATGCCTATCGATCCCAAATTCCTTGCAATAATTCTCAAACTCCATTGACGTAAATTCACCACCATTATCAGTTCTTAAACATTTAATGGACCTACCAATGCTCTTTTCCACTAAAGCTCTAAACTGCTTGAAAACTGTAAATACATCATCTTTACTCTTCAACATATAGACCCAACCCTTCCTCGAGAAATCATCTATAAAAGTTACAAAGTATGATGATCCTCCATATGAAATAGTAGGGGATGGTCCCCAAACATCAGAATGGATATAGTCAAGAATTCCCTTACTGGTATGTCTTCCGGTTTTAAATTTCTGCCTATTCTGTTTTCCATAAATACAGTGCTAGCAGAAATCTAACTTTAAAGACTTTAGACTAGGAAGTAACTTGCGATTAGTTAATACCTTTAATCCTTGTTCGCTCATATGGCCCAACCGTTGATGCCATAGTCGAACAGAATCACTGTTGTTCTCAAATAATGTTGTCGCATGATCTGATTCAGTCCTCCCTTCTAACAGAAACAAGTTACCAACCTTCTTTGCTTTCATAACCAGTAGGATTCCTTTGTAGACCTTCATAACTCCACCTTCAACAATACTCTTGTAACCTCCTATGTCTAAGACTCCCAAAGAGATTAGGTTCTTCCTAAGCTCAGGTACATATCTCACATCAGTTAGTATTTTAACAGTTCCATCAAACATCTTAATTCGAATGCTACCAATTCCCACAACTTTACATGATATGTCATTTCCCATGTAAACAATTCCATCATCTATAGACTGATAAGTAATAAACCAGTGTCTATGAAGACACATGTGGTTTGAAGCACTAGAATCTAATAACCACCGTTGATCATAATGTGAACCAATACTAATTGATAAAACTTCACCAGTCATACATGAACCTGTTGTTGAACCTGTTTCGATTGCATTTGCTTCCTTCGTCTCTTTTAGAGGGTCTTCTTTGGAGGCTTGTTGTCGCTTCCAACAGTCCTTCTTCAGGTATCCATATTTGCCACAAAACCAGCACTTAAGCTTGCTCTTTTTGCCCTTCAACTTTGACCGAGAGAAATCTCTCTGACTGTGTCCTCTTTCTTTAGGTCTGCCTCTGATCACCATCGCCTCAGATGTAGAGGTTTCTAGGTTGGATTTCTTCCTTGTTTCCTCAGACAGTAAAGCTCCAACAATGTCATCAAACTCAATACTTTATGTTGAACTAAAACTAATAGAGGTAACAAAATGATCCCATGATGTGGGAAAAGAACATAATAATGTAATCGCCTTATCTTCAGATTCGAATTTCACTCCCATGCTAGTCAACTGAACTAAGAGAGTATTAAAGGTATTTAAATTATCAACTATCTTCGTACCTTCCTTCATGCACAAACTATACAATTGTCTTTTCAGGAAGATCTTGTTCGTCAAGGATTTCGTCATATACAGGCTTTCCAGCTTTGACCACAAACTGGTTGTTGTCTTCTCTGTAACAATGTTGAACAGTACATCGTCGGCCAAACACAGGTGTATGGCACTCAATGCTCTCGCATCCATCTCGTCCCAGTCTTCATTTGTTATGGATGTGGGCTGTTTTGCTTTTCCCAAAAGCGCCTTCACCACGCCTTGTTGCACGAGCAGATCGTGCATCTTAACCTTCCAGATCTCAAAATTGTTCTTGCCATTGAATTTCCCAATTTCGAACTTAGCACTCTGCGTCTTTTCCATTAGAGGAAACATAAAGAACAAACACCACTGCTTGTAATATCCAAGGCCCTTTCAAAAAATATGTGGAGGAATAATGGTTTAATCTTTACAAGGTTTAATTAAAAGATTTAATAAAATACCTTTCCTTTTATTTAAAAAATAAAAATAAAAGTCACCTTTTTTTAAAATACACCTTTATTTTAATCCCTACACCTTTTTGATTGATTATAAACTTTCACCTCACGACTCTTCAACTTTAAATAACAAAGTCAACCTTTCCTTTCAAGGGACCATACGTTAACTTCTTTTAAAAAGAATATACGAATGCAGTGGGACCATGCCTTAAATTTTTTTCAACTCCAAAAAAAAAAAACATACGCTGCCCTCATAAAAAAATTTAAAAAAAAGGGCC
>JZKD02S1092968.1:0-13102 GCA_000966675.3 Picea glauca
GCCATTTGAAATCCTGGAAATGATTGGGCCAGTTGCATATATGCTTGCATTACCTGCATCCATGACTATACATAATGTGTTTCATGTTTCATTGCTTAAGAAATATATACCTTATGCTAATCATGTTATCGATTGGAATGTGATTTAGGTGGAACAAGAAGGTGTCCTGCAAGTGCATCCTGTGCGCATATTGGATAGGAAAAGAAAACAGCTCCGAAATTGAGCTATAGGGCTTGTAAAGGTCCAGTGGACCTGGTACGGTCCTGAGGATGTGACATGGGAGCATGAAGATGTTATGTGGGCAGAGTACCCACATCTTTTTGAAAATTTTGGAAATCTTATTGATGCTATGTGAAAGTTGCACTGAGGAAAGTGCAAAAATAAGGGGAGGGGATTGTAATACCCCTAGGACATTCCCCAATTGTATTATGAATTGTAATTTTGTTTTATAGGCTGGTGAGCCAAGTTTATATAAGCTAGTGGGCTATGTGTTATTTAGGCCAGGGAGCCTAAGTGTTGAGGGCCAGGGGCCTGATTTTTGTACATATAATTATGCACATTATTAATCCGAGATAAACATCTTTGCGTGTGGACCTAGCATGATGAATGAGTGATGGGGGACTAAGATACCACAAATCCGGGGTAAGGGAGAGGGGGATGAAAGGTGAGAGAAGGGCTAAGCTTAAGAGTTGAAGTGCTTGGGAATAATAATATAATATTATTATTCCAAAATTGTGCAAATGTATATGTTTTATCCTAAGTCCTTTGGAAGGACAGGTGACTTCCAAATGGGAAGGAACGTGCTTCATGGGTGACATGTGTCAACCCAGACACATGCAATTAACCAAGGAAATGAGTCGTGTTGGGGGTTCGCTCCCCATTCTTCCAACCTTCACGTGAGTTGTGGGGATTCCTCCATAGTTTGTCTGAACGCATTCTTGTCCTCTGTGATTGAACCTATGTACACCTTACACATCTCTAAAACCAGAGGGGGGGGATTATGTTCTTTATTGCTAGTGGGAGAACCAAATGTTCGGTAATTAATGAGTCGTGCATCATGTGTTTCTTGCTGGAAAGCCCGACGCATCCTGTAATCGTCGAGACGTGCTATGCCTTAGAGTTGACTGTTGTCGTTTCAAGTGTCCATAACCATTTTTCCCAGTTGACTGTTGTGGCCACGCAATGCTGGACTGCATGTGGTTTGTTCGCTAGTGTAGGATCGCGTTGAGCCTCGTGGTTTCTTGACTGTGTTGGAAACCGAGATTAAGGAAACTGGTTGTATGGACTGTGTATAATCCCTCTCTAGATGAGAGAGTGCGCGGAGGAAGACATAAATCCTGGAAGGAGTCCTGTAGCTGCCACAGAGCTCGGAGACTTCTGGTCCGGCCTATTGCTAAAGCCCAAGGCAAGGGAGGTTAGAAGCCGAAGGACTGTTTAGGTGAAAGTGAAAGTGTATACTCCTGGGGTGGGATAGGCATGTGGGGAATGAGAGTCTGTGAGTAGTGGGCGTAAGTGACTCCTGGGAGAGAATCCTTCCTCTGTGACTGTGTGTTTTCCCATTACCTTTCCTATCCTAGGATTCCCTGCCCAGTGGAGCTTAGTCCTAGCTCGAGGGTGACCTACTGCTGAGAGTGATGAGCAATGTGGTCTAAGGTTGGGAGGTTCGTGGAAGGTCTACACGCAGTTGGTGAATTACCTTCAGTTTAAGAGATAAGTATATGCATGCGTATAATCTCAAATTAAAGGTGCATGTCTGTGATTCTTGAAATGTTACCATGTATTCCGTGGTGTATATGAATTATTGTAATTTCCATCAATTTTGAAATGCTAGCAGTAATTCTATGTTTAACTGTAATTAAGCATTTTAAATTCATTAGAATGCATATTATGTTACAGTAGTGTTTTTCCGCATAGTATTGTTGGCCCGACCGTGGGGTTGATGGTCGAGGACATTATACCACATGTCAAGCACTTGTTACAGGTTAACAATTACATGCAATTCAAGGCCAATTTATGGAATAGTGCCAAAAATCCATGAAGAAATTAACGCTCATTGCCAGGTGAAAGCAATCGATTGCAGGTGTCAACAAAAGAGCTTGTAGATGTATTCAATGGATGGAACAAGTTAGAAAATGTTCTATGCATGAAAGAAAATTTAATTTGATCGAGTTTTCAGGTGTTTGCCCAGGGTATTGCGCAGATGTCAAAAGAGGATTCGTTTTTTTTGAGTTTGATACAGGAGATAGAGTCATTGGATGTGAGCCTTATACAAAAAGATGTATCTATTGATTCTTTGGATGCAATAAAGAGGACCATATCTGGAATGCTTGGATTGCTTCCATCTGACCAGTTTCATGTCTTAATTGAAGCTTTCTGGGAGCCTCTTTTAAGGCTTCTAGTTTCTTCATGAAGACACGCTATACACTAAGGAATGCAGAACATCGACTTTGCCTCCAGAAAATCCTCTACATGTCTGAAGATTCTTCTTAGGCCAGGCATTCTGACATTAATAAAATTATTAGCATGCCCTCCTAGGTAAAACTATGATGAGGATGTTGCCTACCTTCTTCAGGAAATGACTTCTCAAGGGTGTTGGGTCTCGAGTAGGAGTTTAAAAGAGGCATGTGAAGAAATTGAGATGAGAGCATGTATTTTAGCTTCCAGAAACATGTTTTAAGAGGAGTAAGATTTAAGATTATACAGGGTTTCAACAATCAGAAATTACCTTGGAATTTTTCATGACATTTGAATGCTACAACAGGTTATATTAGAAGGATCCTGGAAGCTCTGCAATCGATGATTACATTATGAATTATCAATTTTTCTTCCATTATTATAGGATGTTGAAGGATCATGCATTTGAGGACAAGATTATTCTTGTCATGGATGCTTCTGAATTTGATGAGTTTTTATCAAATCATGATAAGCTTGCTTCACAAGTAAATAAAAGAATTGATGCCTTTGGTTGTTGGAAAGGGTTATGTTAAAAAATTTAAGATGATGTTAAAGATTTTTACAGGTCTCCAGGAAGGTAGTGATTGCAGTAGCTTCTTCATGGGGAATCCATCAGGATGTACATGGTGTTGTATGTTTGGTGTTTTATGAAAGATCTTTCTTCATTCTAAAGGGAATTCATTCATGTTGTGCGAGCATATGATACAAGTTTATAAGAATTCAAATCTAGGTGGTTGGTTGAAAATTGTTGTCTCCTAATAATTCGACCATACTCACACTGTTGTCCAGAGAGAAACCTTATTATTCATAACCTTTGATAATATGCATGGAAAGGTTTAAACTGTTTACCTTCAAGAGTATATATGTCATCCACTTGATTGCTATAATGCAGTAATTATGTTAGAGAGAGTGTGCAAATGACATGATTGAAAATCAAGAACCCTTTAAGGATAAACCTTTGTTGGACACCAGATATTCTTATTGTTGTATCCTCTTCTGCAAATGCTCCTTGCAGTGATGGAAAATTGGGTAGTTTAAGTTCAAAAACAAGGTTTTGATGACAAATTGAATATTTGTAGGCAGTCAAGGGAACATCTACAGGTGGAAAAGTAGTTCCATCATTTTAGGCAGCCTTACAGGAAATGGTTAGAGCATGTACTCTCCAGCTAACAACCTCTTTGCTACTCAATATTGTTTAAGCAACATTCTTTTTACTTGCAATACTTTCTGTTGAGTTAGTTTCCAAGAATATAGGTTACAGGTATAGGTGTCTTTTGATTATAAAATCAAGTCCTAGAAGTTAGATAATCAACTGCACATGTGTCAGTCTTTTGTAACTGCCTTCTATTTTTAGAAAGCAGAGATAGGACTCGAGCCTGAGAAGGCAGAAGAGAGTTTTTCTATTTAAAGGGAAGCAATCTCTTTAGATATGAAAGGGGGGGAATCAGTCTTTTGAGACTGCATTTTCAGAAAAGGGGATGACCCGAGGGGTCTATTGTAAGGTTCTAAAGGAAATTTAATAAGCAGAAGTGGTATTGAAGCTCTATGTTTTTCCTCAAAGACTTGTCTTAGTTTTGTATGCAAAGATCTCAGCTAACGAGTAAGACTTTAGATCAGTTTGTCTATTTCTCTATGTGTTTTTCATATTTCATTCATTTTTCCTTTACCGGATGTGTTCTGTTTACATAAGGCTTATGTGGACAGATTTTGTGCTGAGGATATCGTAGTAAATCTTACTAGGATAGCTTCCACATACATATCTTTCATTCTGCAATGTTTGGAAAGGTTTTCTAAGCTATTGCAGGTTCTTCCTATAGCGACTGAAAGCAGGTTGCTTTTCAGCCTTAACTACATACTATTTTTCCTTATTTCTTCACTCACGCCTATTTGATCTCAGATCTGATCTAGGGCCTTTTTGACCTGGTTTGCTGCCCATAGAAGGTTAAGTAAATATTTTTGTATCTCATAGACTCCATGCCCAATGGTTTCACTGCCTTCTTGATTAACTTCATCACTCTCATAATTTCCTAAAACCCAAGTTATCGAATCAAACATTTTTTATTCATGATGTGCTAGGCTTGCACTTGAGTAGTCCAAGAGCAACTTCTAGCGCTAACATCTTCCTCTTTAATTATTACATGATGATAACTTGATCTGAGGTCAATCTTAGAGAATATTTTTGCATCTTTCAGCTGGTCAAAGAGATCATCTATCCTTGGAAAATGATACTTGTTCTTCAATGTTACCTTATTCAACTTCTTGAAGTAAATGCAAAGTCTCAACGTTCCATCCTTTTTATTCACAAATAATACTGGGTCACCCCAAGGTGACACACTTGGGTGTATATACCACTTCTTCAGAAGCTCTTCAAGTTTCATTTGCAATTCTGTCAGTTATGGTGTACTCATCCTATAAGGAGTCTTGGATATTGGGGCTGCTCCAGGCATTAGATTTATAGAGAAATCAATATCTCTTTTGGTTTGAAACCCCGATATTTCTCTAAATACATATTCAAAATTATTTAGGAACACATAATATTCAATATTTGTTACTTTATCCTTGGGTTCCTCCTCCATATGTGTTGCAAATACTTGACATCCTTTCCTGAATCTTTTCTTCAGCTGCAAAGCTGAAACTTCTCTAATAGTTACAACCCTTGGAATACCCTGTACTGTTTTCAATTTCCCTTCTTCATCCAAGCAAGTAAAAACCTTATTATAACAGTCTAGGACAACATTATGCATGTCAAACCAATCCATACCAATTAGGAAATCATATGAGCCCAAAGTTATAATTTTCAAATTTTCTTTTTTGCTCATTCCATTCATATCCATTGGACATGTCTTAACCATCGCATTAATTTTCCTTTTTGTTCCTATAGCTAGTTGTACCAACCAAGGTTTACCAAGCTTGCTTTTTGTAAATTGAAATCTTTCCACCATATTAGGACCTAGATAACTATTAATATCTCTCGAATCAATTAAAATAATAATGGATTTGTTGTTGATATTACCTTCCACTTCAATCATATGTGACTGAAACTTAGTTTGCTTGTTATACAGGGTTGCATAGATCCTAGGTACATTTCTGCCCATGTCCTCAACTATATCAATTTGTTGTACATTGTGAACAATCCTCACTTTTTCACCTCTGCGAGGACAATCTGTGTACATATGATCTCCCTCACAACCCCAACTCTTCATTGGCTACTGCCTTGGTCTTTTCCCCATTGCCTCTATCATTCTGGGCTCCTTGGGAATTGGTTGTCCCTAAAAATTATTTTTGAAGAATGGTGGCTTGGTCCCCTTCTTCCTCTACTTTATCTCTCTCTTTTTCTTGTCTTCCCAAGCCTTTTGGTAAGTGGGTATTCCTCTATGATGATCATAGAGACACTTGAATCTCATTGTAGTTTCCTCCAATGTCTTGGGATCATCATATTGTATTTTGTCACTAATAAATGAAGGTAACAAACTCAAGTACCTATGAATATTAACTTGTTTATCATTGATGAAAGAAACATACTTTAGTAGCTCTAAAATTATCCTCTCATACTCATCTATGGTCATACTTCCAAGATTGAGTTCAAAGAACTCACTCATTTTCCTATCATAGTAACGTTTGGTTAAGTATTTTTTTTTTTAAATACCTCCTAAACTCCCTCCAAGTAACCTTTCTCTCATCAATGTATTGTACTTACAAAAATAGGTCCCATCACATTGATGCATTTCCCTTGAGATGGTAGATGGAAATTATCCCTTTTGCTTGTGAAGAGTAATTATGTAACTAAAATTACTTTCCCATGCCCAACAACCAAGTCTTTTCATCCTCATCTTTCTTGTGCTCACCATCAAAAGTAGGAGGCTTAATCTTATTCATTTCTCCTTGTATCTCATCCACCCCAAACCTCCTCTTATGCTTCTTGACAGGAGATGGGATTGAACTATTGCGCGCTCTCCCAGCTAAATGTCTTGGAGAGTGATGGTGATTCTTGTCAACACTTCTTGTTTTTCTTATCTCATCATGAGACCTGTGTCACCTTGATTTTCTTGAGTTGGTGTCCTTATCCATCTTTTTCTCAATTTTGTCCAAGCTTTGGAGCAACTTGATGTTGAAGCCATCTTGTTCCTCCTTGGATTTCATAAGCCTATCATTATCAACTTTATAACTTTGGATGTCCTTTTACAAACTTTTTATGGTCTTCACCAAATTCATGCTTTCTCCCTTGGCTTCTCTATCTCCATTTGAATTTTTACCCTCATCACCTATATTTCCATACATCCTTATGACCTCATCTTCATGGTTGTAGGTTATTTGTGCATCTTCCATGGTTCTAATATATGTATTGATCCTGCACTAATAAATTGTTGTTAACTCTACAAAATGTGTAGGAAACAAGATTTGTTAGACTAAATAATTTATGAAAACCATAAATACTATGCACATTATGTTCCATAAGTGCATCATAATCCTTTCTTTTGATTCTTGGTGAATTTAACAACCTAATTCAAAATTCTGGGTGAATATTTGGACTCCTCTGTTCAGGAATTTTCCTCCTCTTTTATCTCCTTTTATTTATTTCAAAGTTTGCGTGTATACCAATTCTATGTTATACACCCATACCCATCACACATGCATTATCTATACATGCAATACCAAGCACATACAACACACCAGTATTAAGTGTGCAATTTTTTTATATCAACACTAATATTTAGCATGCTCAACTTTTGGGTTCCGCGCATCGTTATCTAGTGTGCACAAATTTTGTGTCACACACCAATATTCCACACAAATTATGGCATTGTTATGTGCTGCACCAACATTCCACGTGCATGCACTACGAACCAACACTATTCACCCACTGATAATTTTGCTTCGTGGAGTGCTCATATTCAACGTGCACTCACTACACATCACCAACCTTCAATACACATGCCCTACACACTATTATTATGTACACACCCATCAATTCTACATGAAATCCATATTCATCGCATATGTATTGCACTCCCATATTATGTGTGATCCACCATTTCTATACCCCACCATTCCAATATTCATTGTGTACACTCCACACACCAATATCTTTTGCACACCATAAGTCATGCACCGTGCAGTCCCAATATTTAGTAAATACACATTGCACACCAATAATTAGTTCATGCGAGTACTTTCTTCACTCAACTGATTTTTCCATATTTTTAGATTACGACCTGCGAAAATCATAAAAAAAATCTTGCCTCGCCAACTTCACATGGATATCTGGCCCATACAAGTCCAATGTTGTACTAAGATCTCTAATACCACTTTGTGACATCCCCAACTCTGATCAAAGGCCATGTCTCATCAAAATTTCGATCTTTTACACCACTTTGTGACATATCCAATCTCCTAACTAAGTTACGTTACCACATTGTAAAGTCTCCACTACTAATACTTGCTAATTAAAGCTCTGATATCAACTTTTTATTTTTTGGAAGTAACTCATTGAAATCAACAATGCGCACAACTATCCTTGTGCTACGCGTTGTTACAAGTGAATCCCCCTGCGGACAAGTGGATTCCTAAGGCCAAGAAAGAAAAGTGCTTAACATGGACACTGACATCCTTTTAGGTCTAATCAAGTTAATATGTGAAGGAGAAGAAGAAAGATATGTACCTTATTAACAACGTTTGTCCTTGAAAATTCCAGGCTAATCTTCGATCCTAAGCTCCCTGATAAATCTTGTAGAACAAACAAAGATACAATTGACTTCCTACTCTACTGAGATTAGCTCAAATATAGATCCATCTACTACAGACAAACTCATGTGGAACAAGCATAAGTTTGAAAGAAACAGGCCAAGCATGGATATATTGATAAGAACAAGTAAAAGTACTTACAATATTTTGATGAAGGTGCAATAGCTTCTTCCAGTTCTCCTTGTCCAACCCCTTTGCTCAAGTAATCTACACTGATTTCTTTGATGGCATCTCACTTATGGGATCATAAGTTTGGTGTAATTCTCAATCTCCTTGTACCTTTCACCATGAGAAGGCCTCCTTATATAACCTTTGAGAGGCCCAACCACTTGAGAGATCTTTGGGATAAATTGAGGATTCCTCTCCTTCAATTGAGGATCTTCCCTAAGATCATGCCTTGACCCAAGATTCGAACCCAACTACCTTCAGATATTGAGGGGATTGTCCCTTGATTTCCTCCAACAAACCAAAAATTTGCTCAGAAAGGGTAGCGCTCCCCCAAAAGGGTGCACAGAGTGCTCAAACACTCCCCCAAAGAGGCCCAGGGAGCACTAGCACTCTCTGACAGTGGGTAGGGGAGCTCTCCTCTCCAAAATCCATTTTTGAGTGGTTCTTTTAGTGGCAAAAGGCTTGCACTCCCTGTCAACTGATTTTTCTTCTTCAAAACTAGTCTTTGAGGTGTCCTAAGTGTCCTTATGATGTCGTTAGAGGCACGACATAGGAAAGATGGCAGTATGATGTTTGTGACACTTGTGAACAAGATGCGACACTTACAACACCTGCAATGATGACACTTGCGACACTATTGAAGTGAGTAATTTTGATGTGTAACAGATTGCCCCCTAAAGTACGAAGTTAGAAGACGATGATGAATGAAGTACTTTGTAGACTTTTTCGAGCAAGGGTATCGATGCAAAAAGGCTGGAAAAATATGCACACAACCATCAAACACATATTATGGCATGTTTCAAACCCAAGGTAGGCATACCTATGCTTGAGTGATAAAGACTTTTTAGGTATGGCCGCCATAAAATACAATGTGGATCCATAATTATATTGACAAAATGGTATAGCCACTGAAGATACAATGTGGATATATACTCCTATGACCCGAACTGATCGTATCCATGAAGAATACACAACGAATCTACGAAGTGACAAGACATAGCCATGACCAATACAAAGTGGATCTATGTAACAATATATGTGTCATAGTTCAAAAAGAAAAATCCTTCACAACCTGAGAAAAGTACAGATAAGAGTGATGAATCAACCCAAGGTCTTCTTATTGATTATGATGTAGTACGAATCTAACCATGTGAATATATGTCCTTATGTCGAACATGGTAAATCGTTAACAAGTGTGAGGGAGATCACCATTAACAAGTGCAAGGGAGATCACCATTGATGTCAATAGTTCCCAAGGTACTTCAGTACATTCCAATGAATGTGAATGGATGAGCCTAATTTGAACATCCATGGAATCATCCGATCAGAGTTGAATGATGTAAACCCAATGTTGGATGCAAGGAGGCCTACCATTGAGGCATGCAGGTCCCAAGGTACTAACTGGTTTCTAAGTCTAGTTCCTGGATAATGTGTTGAAGTCGACAGGAACAAACTCTTCAAG
This sequence comes from Picea glauca, assembly GCA_000966675.3. NCBI lineage: Eukaryota > Viridiplantae > Streptophyta > Pinopsida > Pinales > Pinaceae > Picea > Picea glauca. The sequence continues at coordinate 9,827 of JZKD02S1092968.1, forward strand.
GGAGGGCCTTGATATATCCCCCATCAACGACAAAAAACTAACACAGAGATGTAATTGGTAGATCAAATGAACATGGACTGACACGGGTATTGAAACAAGATATTTGTGATGGCTGACTTTTGAGGCAGATACTTCCCTTGAACATTGAGGCACAATAGCAGAAACCTGACATGGACCAAAACACGATAATGTAGTGGATACGGTGACTTTCGTCGGGTGACCCAAAGGAGTAACAGAAACTCAGAGGATTGGCTCAGTGCAGAGGTTCAACGGATTAAAATGCGTGCAAAGACAAAATGTTGTGTTCAAGGGCAACCGTAAGAGTTATTGGTAGTGTTCTCAAAAACTGCTTGGATTGCTTCTTTCAATTTCCCCCCCATCCAGATAGACAAGTACCTATTTTTAATTTAACGAGCTCGAGGAGGGTAACACATGCTCAATATGACTCACCTTGGGTAAGTCCCTCTTCCTTTGTTTAACAAACTAGAAGAAGTAAGGGTTCAGTCTCATATGAGCCCTTCAATGTGTAATTGTTTAACAAGTCCAGAGAAGGTAAACTCGGTGGTTTTTCATATTTAGAGAATCTAAAAACAACTTAAAGATGACTCCAATGTTGTCCTTTTTCGTAATATTAGTATTACGAGGCCAAAAAAGAGATAAATTATCACTCAAAAGATGACCTTTCAAATCTTTTAACGAGTGGTAAAGGAAGCAAGATCACTCGGCAATCTTTTCATGTTTAGAGAGTCTGAAAAGAGCTTAAAGATGACTCCAGGGGGTTCATTTTTCGTATATCCATGCAAGTACGAAAAAGTGATAAAAGCTTACCTAGTTTCATTCTCATGTATTTACGAGCATGAGATAGAACAAAGACTAAGCTCGGTATGCCCTCAGCTTGAAAGCTAGTGGCTTAACTCTAGAATGATCATCAAAGGCTGGAGACATGCACTCCAAGATTCAATTCATTCACCGACTTTGAGGTTTCCACCAATTTCTCTACTAGATGGAGAAAAAGGATAAGGGTGGATGAAATGAAGGTTCAAAAGAGGTGTCTGTTTCATTTTTTTAACGATCTTGACATAGGAAAAGAACTATGCACAGGGCTCCGGGTTCAATCCCCAAATTGTTGTTTCATTTTTTAACGATCTTGCTACAGAGAAGAGAAACTATGCTCAAATATTATGTTTCATTTTTAAAGAGCTTGCCACAGAGAGGAAAAATATGCTCGTGACCTCTGTTTCATTTTTTAACGAGCTTGCCACATAAGAGAGAAACTATGCTCGTGGCCTCTGTTTCATTTTTTAACGAGCTTGCTATAGAGAAGAAAAATTATTCTCGTAACCTCTCCTTGATCATGGCTTCCAAGATAATAACGCTCTGGAAGGACACCACGTCAAGGGACAAATCACGGTCATGGCCTCCAAGAGATCTTCACTGGATGGAAGAAAATCACTCTGGAAGGAACACATGTCGAGGGCCGCGACAGGGGTAAGGAGATCAGGCTCCAGTATCCCTACCGAAGACATCACCATGTCAACTACCAGATCCAAATCATCTGAAGTCGAAGGCATGGGAGATGATGGAAAATCAACATCAGGAGGGAAGATATAGTGTATATCTCCCTGAATTTATTCACAAGGGGGAAGAAAAGAGGATCAATGACGGTTATCATCCCGATGTAGTTCGTTAATGCTCATCATTTCCATAATATATTCATCAGAGGGAAAAATTGGGGAAATGTGGTCGATCGTAGATGATAAGGAACTTAACCGGGATGGAATCGAGTAATTGTCAGGTGCCAATAGATGTTGGTCATCCGAAGAGGGAGAAGCGGATTGGATAGAAACATATGATGTTTCGGCTGGACTAAGTGGCACAGTGTCACCTAGTGCATCGAATTCCAATGGACTAGGTACAATCCAAGGGTCATATGATTCCAAAGATTGATAAGCCATGGTCGAAATCATATCGATGGTGGAAATATGATGTGTAGTCGGTGGAAGTGTTGTAGGGAAGGTACCCATAAAGCTAGAATATTTTAGTAAGCCAACACCAATGCTTTCATACGTGATCTTGTGGTCTCCCAAGAAAGGAATATTATTGGTAGCAAGACCACGAGCATCAGTTGTGCATAAATCTAACTGATCAACTGTGACAATTTTGCCCTGATGAGGAAATTGTACACATCGAAAGACCAACGAGGCAATAAAATTCATAGCATAAAACCAACTTCTTCCAAGTAATAAATTGTAATCGAGGGGAGCATCAACCACCTTGACATCAACAGTGATAGTTTTTCCACCCAATTGGATGGGCAGGGACTGTAAAATCCCATGGGGATGAAAACCTCGCCCATCGGATTTGCATAACATCATTGGGGATTTTTTAAGTGTGGGTGATTTTAAACCTTTCCAACATGCTAAAGACATGAAACAAGTAGAGGCTCCCTCATCCAGAATATTTCGGTGGATTTGTTGATTGTGAACAACAACATCAACTTAGAAAACAAGTTGGTGGGAGAGTCGATATGTGTAATTGTCCAGGTTAAACATGATATGGTTGGATGACTCAAGATCAACAGTGCCAATAGAAGCCAAGAGTGTTCTACGTTGACTGGGGCAGTGTTGTAGAACTTCTAACACAGACATAGCACACGGTTCTTGAGCCAAATATTCAACAATGTTGTAGTTCTGGGTGGCATGTGAACTAGGAGTAAAGGTAGATTTATGGATAGTCCTCTTAGGAGGTCGTAATATAGAGTCGAACATAGTTTTCTCAATCTAAAGTGGTCCAGACGGAGGATTAATTGATGGAGGACTAATGGAGGACATCGATGGATTTGGTAAAGTACTGATACTGTTAGTGACTTTTCCTTTGTCAGGGTTACCTGGTGTGTTGTATGTCTTAGAGTGAGTGGTCAAATTAATCCCATTAAACATATAAGTATGTGCACTTGTCGAGGCCTCATCATGAGGATGGCTATAATTGCCCCCAGGAGAGGGGGTTTGAGCAACCATGGATTGCTGCTGTGGAAAAGGTTGAGTAAGCACAACGGGTTGTGAATTTCCCTAGAAACGTTTGGTCACTTCATTGCGATGTGGACAGTCTCGAGTGTAGTGATCGTCACCACAAATGATACATGATAATTTTAGTTTCCACTGTGGTTTCTTTTCGGTAGCATGTGTTTGAGCTTGATTTTTTGGTTGTTCATTGTTATTAGTATTTTTTGATTTATTTTTTGTCTTCTTCTTACCTCTGGATTGTTGTGAAGGGGAA
>JZKD02S1093012.1:448-12235 GCA_000966675.3 Picea glauca
CCTGGTGTCTGTCTCTGCCTATCGCCAATAGTTTCCCGCCTCCTGTCAGGGGCGTTTTGCTTCTTGTGGTCGTTATGATAGGTTGGGTCATCTTGATGGTATTCGTCTTACTTGCATCCTGTTGGGTCGAGTGTGACATAGAGTCGAGGGGGTTGTTCTATCTCTACACGCGCACACACTTCAAGAAAAAAAAAAATTTCACCGGTTGACTGAGTAGATGTCCTAGGTTAGGAGGGTGGTTACATCCATTATGGACTGGACGATTCCCAAAACATTGAAGAATCTTAGAGGATTTTTGGTTTTGACAGTTTACTACCGCAAGTTTGTTCGACACTATGGAAGAATAACAACACCTTTAACGACAGTAACTAAGAAGAATGCATTTTCATGGACTCCAGAGGCAACTAAAGCTATTGAACAACTTAAAGAGGTGATGTGAAAATCTCTTGTCTTGACCATTCCAGACTTCACAAAAACCTTATTTATGGAATGTGATGCCTTGAGAAATGGAATTGGTGTTGTCCTAGTGCAAGAAGGAAGGCCCCTATCTTTTGAAAGTCGACCACTCAAGGGAAATGACTTACACAAACCCATTTATGAGAAGGAAATGATGGAAATACTACAAGCATTGAAGAAATGATGTCCTTACCTAATAGGTAGGCACTTCAAGGTCAAAACAAATCATGATAGTCTTAAATACTTCTTGGAACAAATACTATCTTCAAAACAACAACAAAAATGGGTAACGAAGATATTGGGTTATGATTTTGAAATCGTCTATAAAAAAGGGAAGCAAAATGGTGTGGCAGATGCACTCTCAAGAAAGGATGAAGATGTTGAGGCCTTTCTATGTGCTATCTTGATCATCCAACCCGATTGGATAATAGAAACAAGTGATGAATGGAAGAATGACGAAAAAGTGTGGACTCTCATTCAAAGGTTGCAGCAAGATTCTCGTACATCAAATACATTTACATGGAAAAATGATTCACTATGGTACAAAGATCGCTTATATTTATGTAAGAACTCCCAACTCAAACAAATGGTACTATTGGAATTGCACACCTCTCCAATAGGAGGGAACTTGGGATTTTTGAAAACCTACCATAGGGTCAAGAAGGAATTTTTTTGGGATGGCCTTAAAACTGATGTTCAAAGGTTTGTGGAAGAATGTTTGGTTTTCCAACAAAACAAGGTGGAAACAATTAATACCCCAGGTCTTTTACAACCATTAGCCATCCCAAGTCAACACTGGGAGGAGGTTTCCATGGATTTCATCACAGGGTTACTGAAGTCTGAAGGAAAGAGTGTCATCATGGTGATTGTTGATAGACTGACCAAGTATGCACACTTTTGTGCACTCTCTCATCCCTTCAAAGCCAGTACAGTTGCCAACACATTCATGGATATAGTTCAAAAGCTACATGGCAGCCCAAAGATTATTGTAAGTGACAGAGATCCCATCTTCACTAGACATTTTAGGACATAAGTGTTTTCTTGTTTGGGTACTCAATTGGCTCATAGCTCATCCTATCATCCTCAATCTGATGGAAAAATCAAGATAGTGAAAAAATGTCTTGAAGGTTACCTTTGTTTCTTTGTCTCTAATAAACAAACACAATGGTTCAAATGGTTACCCTTGGCAGAATGGTGGTATACCACTTCCTTTCATACTACAACAAAAATGACACCATTTATGACACTCTATCGATACCACCCTCCTTCCATCACTTCTTCTCTAAAATAAAAATCTAAGGTTCAAGCAGTGGAAGATCACATTGAGCATCAACAACAAGCTCTCCAAATATTAAAGGACAACCTGACCATGGCACAAAATCACATGAAACAATAAGCAGATCAACATCGTAGTGAAAGAAGTTTTGAAGTAGGGGATTGGGTGTTTTTAAGACTANCAAAAGATTGGTACTATGGCATACAAATTGGAGTTGCCTGCATCTTCACGAGTACACCCAGTTTTCCATGTTTCATGCTTAAAGAAGGTTATAGGTGACAAGATCCCAGTTTAAAATATATTCCCAGAACTTGACGAGGAAGGAAAAATCATATTGGATATGGAAGCCATCACTGACACAAGAATTTTCCAGCTGAGGAAAAGATCCATTTCAGAGTATCTCATTAGATGGAGGAAACTACCAGCTGAAGATTCCACTTGGGAAGATGAGTCTTTTATACAAAAGCATCCAGAATTACTCAAGCATTGTGGACAACACATGTCTCAATGGGAGGGGCATGTTAAGCCCTAAATAGTGGCTCAATACCCCTTAACTAGGGCATATTACATTAGTAATGTTATTTTATTTATGTTGGCTTTATTCCATTAGTTGTAATTATACCTCCTAGTCTCCTATATATACCAAGGAGAAATGTTTATTTGGAATCATCTTGTAATTGTAAATTTATGTGGGCATAAGGATGTTTCCCCCTTGAAGAGGCTTATTATCTGAATTTCTCTCTTTTTCAAGGGATTGAGTACGTATTCTGAGGTTTTTCTATGCTATATTGATATTTGGTTCTTAACAGACTATCTGTTGCATTTTACCTTGCTGCAATTTTGTTACCATCTCCACGTACTGAAAATATGCTTTTGAATATTTAGAAATTTCACCTTTAAGATCTGTTTGGTACATGATAATGGTTGTATCATGTAACTCATGCACTCTCCTACTGAGTGCATCAACCACCTTGTTCTCCCTTCCTTTGATGTTCTTGATATCAAATTCACACCCAGAGAGGAATTCCAACCATCTTCTTTTCCTAGCATTTAAAGTTGGCTTATCAAACAAATACATCAGACCATTATGATCTTTCCTTAGATCAAATTTATTTCACATGAGGTAGTGCCTCCACTTCTTTAAGGAATTTACTATGGCTTGCAACTCCAAATCATGAGTGGCATAGAGCCTTTCATTCTCCTTCATCTTTTTGGATTCAAAACATACTACCAAACCATTATGATTGAGGACTCCTCCAATTCCTTCTTTGCATGCATATGTGAAAACAATGAATTTCTCATTAGGATATTCAATTCTTAGAATCTAAGCAGTAGTTAACAAGTTATTCAATTGTTGGAATCTCTATTCACATTCTACTGTCCATTGAAAATTCACCCCTTTCCTTTGCAAACAAGTGAATGTGTTAGAAATCCTTGAAAAACCTACAATGAATCTTCTATAGTTGCATCTAGACCCATGAAGGATCTGACTTCTATCACATTCTTAGGTGTTGGCCATACTCTAATGGCCTCTACATTTTCAATATCCACCATTGTCCTTTCTTTGGATATGATATTGCCCAAATAATGAATTTGGTTCTGATAAAATGAGCACTCGCTTAATTTGGCATACAACTGGCATTCTCTTAATGCTTGAAACACCATCCTCAAGTGAGGCTCATGTTCTTATTTTGTCTTGCAATATACAAGGATTTCATACAAAAGGACAATGACAAACTTGTCTAATTAATCTAGGAAAACACCATTCATCAAACACGTGAAAACAACTAGTGCATTTGATAACCCAAATGGCACCACTATAAACTCGCAGTGACCATACCTTGTTCTAAAGGAAGTCTTTTTGATGTCTTCATATTTAATCCTTACATGATGGTATCCTAGCCTGAGATCAATCTTTGGAAATATCCTTGTGTCCTTTAACTGGTCAAAGAGATCATCAATCCTTGGAAAAGGATACTTGTTCTTCACATTTACTTTATTTAACTATCTGAAATCAATACACAATCTCAAGGTCCCATATTTCATCTTCACAAATAAAATTGGGGCACCCCAAGGTGACACACTTGGGAATATGTACCCCTTCTTCAATAGCTCTTCAAGTTGCATTTGCAACTCCTTTATCTCTGGAGTACTCCTTCTGTAGGGAGTGTTTGACACTAGAGCTGCTCCAGTCATCAAATTTATAGAGAATCAACATCTCTCTTTGTGGGTAGTCCTAGTATCTCCTCAAAAATATTCTCAAACTCTTTTAGGACTGCTTGATATTCTATATCTGGCACCCTATCCTTAGGTGTTTCCTCCATATGAGCTACAAACACTTAGAAGACCTTCCTATAACACTTCTTCAGTTGCATTACTAATATTTCCTGGATAGTGACCGCCCCAGGAATTCCTTGGACTTCTCTTGAGTTTCTTTCCTCATCTAGGCAAGTGAATGCCTCGTTAAGACAATCTAAGATGGAATGGTGTTGGTCCAACCAATCCATACCAGTTATATAGTCATATGAACCCAAAGGAAATATGTTCATATCTTCCTTGGTATTCAACCCATTCATGCCCAATGGACATGGCTTAACCAACTCAACAACCTTTCTCTTGGATCTGGGAGCCAACTGCACTAGCCAAGATTTCTCATGCCTTCATCTTGGAAATTGCAATCTTTCCACTACCTTAGGATCTATGTAGATATGACTAGACCCTGAATCAATTAAAATAGTTAATGCATGGTTTTTTATCATACCTTCTACTTTAGTCATGTGTGATTGAAATTGTTCTTACTTGTTGTCTAGGTCTACATAGATCTTTGGAACACTTATTGCCATCTCCTCCATTGTTTCTTCTTGTTGGACATTGTGGACAAATCTCACCTTTTCATCTTTGTGAGGAAAATCCCTATACTTACGATCTCCTTTACAACCCCAACATTGCATCGGTGGCTACCTTTTCCTTTTCCCACCCGCCTCAGCCATCTTGGGCTCTGTAAAAGTTGGTTTTCCCTGAGGATTATTTAAGAATAATGGAGTCTTTATTACCTTCTTCCTCGGATCTCTGCTAAAATTCTTCTTGTCCTCCCAAGCCTTTTAGAAGGTAGGATTTCCTTTTTTCTGATCATACAAGCACTTAGCTCCTCTTATGGTTTCTTCCAAAGTTTTCGGATCATCATACTAAATCTTGTCACTAATGAAGGATGGTAGTCCATTCAGATATGTTTGGATCTTAATTTTCTCATCTTTGATGAAGGAGACATACTTCAACAATTCTAGGAATCTCCTTTCATACTCATCAATGGTCATGCTTCCCATCTTGAGTTCAAAGAACTCTTTCATATTTTTTTCATAATATCTATTGGTCAAGTATTTCTTCTCAATATACTTCTTGAATTATTTCCACATCACATTTTTCTCTCTGAGGTGTTGTACTTGCACAAGATAATCCCACCACATGGATGCCTTTCCTTTCAGCTGATATATGACAATTCTTCCCTCTGCATGAGAAGAATAGTTATTCAATTGGAAGTACTTCCTCATTCCTAACAACCATGTCTCGACATATTCATCCTTCTTGTGCTCTCCATCAAAAGTAGGCATTTTGATCTTATTCATTTCTCCTTTCAAATCATCCACCCCGGACCTCCTATGATTCTTGATGGGGGATGGACTTGAGCTATTGTGTTCTCTCCTATGAGAATGCTTTTGGGAGTGAAGGTGATGTTTTCTAACACTCCCAGATCTTTCTTTTTCCTCACGGATCTTGTAGCTTCCTGATTTACTGGAGACACTCTCCTTATCTAAATTCTTCTCAATTTTGTCCAGGATTTTCATTAACTTCATGTTGGAGTCTTCATGTTACTCTTTTCCCTTCAGACACCTTTCATTATCATCTTTGTGGTTCTGAACATATGTTTGCAATTTTCTGATGGTATCCACTAGATTGATGTCTTCATCCTTTCCTTCCCTGTGTCCATTGGAATTTGTTCCTTCAATTCCCAGATGGACATTCATTCCTCTAACCTCAACTTCATGACTATAAGCCTCTTGTGCATCCTCCATCTCTCTTCACTCTAGGAATATTCTATTCAGTTTTGGAAACATAAAACTCTGCAAAAGTGTGCAGCCAACAAAACTCTTGCCAACATAACTTTCTGAACAAAACCATGAAAACATGTACAATTTTGGTTTATAAATGATCATAATTAATTTTTCTAAATTTATGAGAAATTTTGTTGTCCATAGACAATTTCTGGGTGAACAGTTGTCCTCTATTGTTCCATACGTTTCCAACGACTACTCCCTTGCTCAATTCTGACTTTTCAACATGAAGTTATGACTTTTTGAGCAATGGTACTTCCTGGAAGTTGATCTATGTTCAATTGTTCTTAATTCTCAAAGCCCAATTGGCCCTTGGATCCGTGCTAGATATTCTCTTCAGCTTCACGGCCTTTTCCTTACTTTTTTGGATGTAGTTTTGTTCAATTAGGGACCTCACGGGATCTTTCTTTAATCCCTTCTATGTTTCACATATAATTTTTGGGCACTCACCCCTTTTCTTCATCCCTCGAACACATGTGAACGTAGTTGTGACCCAGTGTTATCATATAGAAACTTATCTAGAAACTTGAGAGCTCTGAGGCTCTAGAAATTCAACTTCATAAGCTCTTTTTACTTCATGCCTACCTTCTCCCAAACGATGAACTGACGAACCCTTGCACAATACATCTTTGGAGCTTCGAGGCTCTGCTGTTTTAGATCTTCATACAACTTACACCTTGTTTTCCCCCAAACACTTGGATTGACGAAATCCTGGAGTCTCATCAACATCCACTTACCAGTGTGCCACCTGGCAGAGTTATGGAGTGGACATGTGTCAAATGTCTAGTGTGTCTACGTCACCCTTGGTGACATTAATTGTTCACGTCACTCTGAAACTTTGGACTCTGGCAGATTCTCCTTCTGCACATCACAAAACCCCTAGACCATCGAACTCCTAAACTTGAGAACCCTCCAAGGTCCACTTAACTCTATTTTCATCAATCTAGGTGGTGACACATGGTCCCACTGTCGATCAACAAGTGTTGGGTTGCTATTGCTTCTAAGAGCCTGCAAAAGGTACAAAACTCGATGATACGTGGCATGCCTAGACGAGGTCCACGTCACTCCCCCATGACATCATCATTCCATGTCACTTGGGAACTTTGGGACTTCAAGACTTTGGAGGTCTGTAATTTCTTCCAACAATCTTCCCTGAACGCCAAACTCCTGAATTGTTTAACCTTCTGGGGCCTGCAAAGTATATTTGTCACCAATAAAGGTGGTGACACGTGGCCCCACCATGAAGTGAAACTTGTCAAGTTCCAATCGATCCTAAGGGCCTGTCAAAAGCACAGAAATGAGTGACATGTGGTGGAACTAGGTAGGTCCATGTCACCCCCAAGTGACGTCACCACCATGTCACTTTGATTCTCCAAGACTTCAGGGATCTCTTCCCCCCGTTCAACCACAAACCATTTATTTTGCTGTCCCGAAATTCCAAACCTTGTTAATATTTGGACGTGTATCCCTTGGAATAGATGGTCCGTATTGGTTCCAGAATTTGGGACTTCGACAATCTTCTCCGCTTATAGTTTTAAAATGACTGGAGGGGCGAAGTCCAAAGGAATTCATTTCTTATCCTCTATGGATATTCTTTGGATCCAATGGATGTGAGGGCTTTGTCCCTTCCTGAACTATTCCAATGGCTCAAGTTGAACTTTGTGTCCCAATACCATGCCTACTATGGTTTATCAAACCGTTATTCCTCCTAATCTTTCCAATACCACGCAAGAGCTCTGTCAGTGCCCTCTTGTCACTTTGTATATCATTTCTGTCCCTTTGGATAACAATTCCTATGGCCTTTCTTCTATAACCACTTATATGCCCCATCCAAGCTCAGTGTTGAAACCTTGGCTCTGATACCAATTTGTAATGTCCCTCAACCATCCTCGTCTGGGACACCTCCACTACTCCAAAACCAAACTACTCTAATACCAATTTGTAACGTCCCTTGACCACCCTCACCGGGGACATGCTTATTTTACGTCCATATGATACACTTTAATATTTTTGGTGTATACATAATATACAAGCAATTGGATTGCTTCCATTCTGGAAACTGGGGAAAATGTCTCTTCAAAGTTGATTCCTTCAACCTATGCATATCCTTTACATACCAATCTAGCTTTGTTCCTTGTAACCTGTCCATATTCATTCAATTTATTCTTGTATACCCACTTTGTACTAGTCACATTCTTATCCTTTGGTCTTCGAACCAATTCCCAAGTGTCATTTTTCTCTATTTGATCTAATTCTTCATCCATGGACTTATTCCAAAATTCATCCTTGTTGGCCTCTTCAAAATAGGTTGGTTCAATCAAAGATGTGAGTGCTAGGTGTGTTTGTTCTGGTGAACACATTCTTCTTCTAGTCTCAACTCATGCATATTTTTTTCTGATAATCTAATTGGAAGGATAATTCTTCTGTACTCGTCTGGTAGGTGTTTTTGGAGGCACTTGCTGAACTTTCTCTTCTTCTTCTATCAGATCCTCTTCATCTTCCCCTTGTTTTTCATCTTCTGTTTCTTCTTCTTAAAGTTGTTTCATTGATTCATTTTCTTCTTCCTTTAATTCTTGTCTACCTATTTCATCAATTGTTACATTGATGCTTTCCAGAACTATGTTCAATCTTAGGTTGTAACACTTGTATGCTTTCCTTGTACTTGAGTAACCAACAAGTACTCCTTTATCCACATGAGAATCAAACTTTCCCATTCTTCCATATTCTCTTTTGATGTAGCATTTGCTTCCAAAAACTATGAAGTGCTTCACATTTGTTGGTCTTCCTTTCCATAGGTCGTAGGGAGTTTTGTCAGTGTTTTTTTTTAGCACTACTCTATTTTGAATCTGAATTGTTGTATGCACTGCTTGTGTGCAAACAATATCTATCAATTTTGAATCCATTAGCATTGTTTGATCCATTTCCTGTACTATCCTGTTCTTTCTTTCAACAACTCCATTTTGTTGAGGTCTCCTAGCAATGGATAATTACCTTTTTATTCCATGATTATTGTAGTAGTCCATAAATTCCTTTGAAGTGAACTCTTCTCCATTATCAGATCTCAAGCATTTTATTTTTTAATTCATTTATTTTTCAACCATTTCCTTGTAGATCTTGAAGTTTTTAAAAGCTTCTGACTTAGTCTTGAGAAATCAAATTGCAGTCATTCTTGTATAATAATCAACTAATAACATAAAATATTTCTCACCTTTTAAACCCTTTGATGTAGTTGGTACAACTAGATCAGTCTGCACAATTTCCAGTGGTCTCGTCATTGAATATTCCTTTGATTTGAACCTCGTCTTTGTTTCTTTTCCTTGTTGTCAATTCTTGTATAAAGTGTTGGTTGGTTTTGTGATTTGGGGCATTTCTCTTACTTCTTCTCTTTTGTTGAATTTGACAAGGTTATCAAAATATATGTGACCCATTCTTCTGTTCCATAGCCAACTTTCATCTTTCTTTCCTAGACAACACTTTTCATTTCCAATATCACTTAACACATATATGTTTCTTGAATTTCCTGCAGCTGTAGCAATCAATTTTAATGAACCTTCTTTTCTTATCTTGCACTTTTGTGAATCGAAAGTAAATTTATGACCTTGATCACACATTTGACTCACACTTAGAAGATTATGTTTCATATCTTATACTAGTATAACATTTTATGCCTTTGTATTATTGTTCCCAATTCTGACTATGCATTTTCCAATGATTTTAGTTGAATCATCATTTCCGAAGGCGATTGAACCATATATTTCCTTTATTAATGTAATAAACTTGTCTCTATCACCTGTCATGTGTTTTGAATAGCCACTTTCAACATACCAACTACGTTTCTTCTTCTTATCTTGTAGAGAGAGTGTGCATTCTTCATTACTGTACTGATTCTTATTTCTTATCCATGTCCTTTTTTGAGGTTCCTTTCTGTGATTGTTGTTGTTTTGTTGTGGTTCTCTAGGAGGGATTATCATTCTGCAATCTTTGTACATGTGATCAAAGTTGTTACACTTCTAGCATTCCACTTCAGTGCTCAATGATTCAAACATGTTGTAACTTCTTCTCTGTGTTTCACTAGGACTTATTGGATAACCTATTTATGTATGAATTTCAAATTTTTTTATGTTCTTGTTGTTAACTCTACAATTCATCGCTTTATGTCCAAAATTATTACATGCATAACATAAACCAAAAGATACAGTTTTATACTTGGGAGTTGAAGATATTCTGAAAGGAGGTGCTCTGATGAATCCTTCTTCTTCTTGATACCTATCCATTTTTGTCAGTCGTTGATTCTGAAATTTGAATCTTCTCGGTGGAGGAGTGTCCATGTAATTTTATCTATAGACCTTCCTATCCCCTTTGATTTTTTTTGCATAGATTTTTGGATATGTTTCTTTTTATGTTGTTTTAGAGCTTGATCCATTTTCTGTCTAATTGTATCCAAGTCCAGACTTGTCATGATTAGGCCTTTGACTGCTGATAATGTCATTCAAAACTTTTGAGCTGTTATGCATATTTTTCTTTTGAAGATCCTTTCTTAATGTGACAATCTTTGCTTACAAATTTTCAATGATCTTGTCTCTTCCTTATAGTTGTTATTTGAGTGCTTCTTCAATTTTTTTATCTTCTTCAATTTGAACCTTTAAATTTGTGATCATTTTTTCAAATTACAGAGTGTCTTCTTTCTTGTCTAGTTCCTCTTGTAGCTTCTTGTTTTTCCTCTTTTCTCTTCTGATAACTTCTATGGCACTCAACAATTCCTCTCGGTAGTCAACATATGCCTCTTCGATTTCTTCTTCGACTTATTCATATTCTTCTTTGGAATATTCATATTCTTCTTCAAAGTCTTCTTTATCAGAGTCTTCTACTGCCATTAATAGAACTCTTTATGTCTCACTGACACTAACTTCATCTTCATCTAATGATGAGATGTCTTCTTTGGTGCATAATATTTTCTTGAAAACTTTCTTTGTGGTTCTTTTTCCTCTATGTGTTTGTTTTCTTTTGAGTAACCTTCATCATTTCTCTGTTTCTTATGAGAACATTTGTTATCCAAATGACCAATACCATCACAATTAAAACAAATTAAAGGAAAATTACCTCTATACCCGTCGTCGTTTCCCTTGTTCAGTGTTTTGACAAAGTTGGCCACTTCTTCATCATATTCCAAGACGCCAATATTGCTTCTATGTTGTTTTTCTTGTTGCTTTCACTTTTTCTTTGATCCTTTGGATGCTTTGAAGGCTTCTTCTTTTACATATGGATTTTCCTATTCAGTTCTCATTTCATATGTTGTGAAGATTCCATGTAGTTCATTCATTCTTATTGAGTTTTTATCTTCTCTTTCTTATAGTGCTAATATATTAGGGTTAAATCTCATAGGAAGAGATATTAGTACCTTTTGAACAATTACATATTTTTTGATTTCTTCTCCCAATCCCATGATTGCATTTACTATTTCATCAACTTGTAAGAAGTAAGCTGCACTATTCTCATCTTGCTTCATCCTTAGTTGTTCGAACTGACCTCTGTAAGTTCGAAGCTTTGCTTCTTTGACTTTTGACTTTCCTTCATAAACATTTTGAAGTTTGTCCCAAATATATTTAGCGGATTTACAATGTGAAACTTTGGTGAACACTATTTCACCAAGACCATTCTAAATTGCATTTGTGGCTTTGGAATTATTCTGACCGAGTTTCACTTTTTTGTGATTTGTTGGCAGAACTATTGGTATTGTGTATCCATCTACAATTGATTTCCAAATTTCAAATCCATGTGCCTATATATATGTCTTCATCCTTATGCTCCAAAATCCATACTTTTTTCCATCAAATTGTGGTATTCCATTTTTATACAAGTTGTTTCTCTCCATGATCTACCTTTCAGTGGTTAACCTGTTTTTTGAAGGAACTTCGCTCTGATACCAATTGTTGGATTACTCATAGG
>JZKD02S1093012.1:19015-30914 GCA_000966675.3 Picea glauca
AGAGAGAGATAAAGAGATTTAGAGAGAGATATTATTAGAGGGAGAGAGAGAGGAATATAGAGTGGGGTAGAGAGTGTGTGTGAGAGTGTGAGCGAATGGAGGTATATAGAGAGGGGGTTAGAGAGAGAGAGGAATGGGGGAGAGAGATGGAATGGAGTTAGATAGAGGTAAAGATATATAGGTGGAAGAGTGAGGGTGAGAGGGAGTGGATACGAAGCAAGGGGAGGAGAGGGGTATATGAAAGAGAGAGAAAGATAGAGGAAGGTATAGAGTGGGATAGAGAGTGTGTGAGAGAGAGAGAGTGAGAAAGGGGGGTATCGAGGGATGTAGGGAGGAAGAGAGAGAGAGAAATAGAGTCACATTGGGAAGGGAGGGATCTTCAACAAGTGGAACTTTCACATATTCATCGGGAACATCTTCGGAGATGACCATAAAATGTTTTTGTTCCTTGCACTTGTGCCCCAAAAAATATTTGTCATCACAATTATAGAAAAAACCATTTAGTTGGTGTTCATCCATTTCATCCCTAGTTACTTTCTCAACCTTTAGGGGAGTGACAGGAGGGTTAGGATTAGTGGGTCGAGGGAGAGGAACAAAAGAGGGTTTTTTGTTTTGGGAAAAAATAACTTGTTTGGCCTCTTTATCATGTTTAGTATCTTCCAACCAAGTCTAAGGATGGGCCACAAGAACTTGGGACCATATTTCATCCTTTAGGCCACTGATAAAGCATTCATGGATGAAAGAATTTGACATATCCTCAGTTTGAAAGGCCAAATGCTCAAAAGCAATTATAAATTATTCCACTGTGCCTGATTGTTTCAACTTGGCCAAATGACTGAGATAGTGAGTATCAGTGTCAAAGAAGTCATAGAGCTTTGCAACAAACTGGGTCTAGGAAATATACCCCTGACATGAATTTTTATGCTATTTCCACCATTTCCATCGTTCAGGATCTAGATAGAGGACAACATAGTGAATTTTTTCCAACTCATCAGTAATACCATACAAAGAAAAATAATTCTCCATTTGATTGACCCAACCCGTAGGATCGGAGCCATCAAAGTTATTGACCTAGACGCAAGGAAGACGAGGGTCACACTGAAAGGATTTGTATTGAAAATGCAGAGAATGTGAGGAATCAAAAACATCACGTTGGTCCAAGGAGGAAGGACTCGAAGGGAGTTTCAACAACTGGTTGACAACAGATTGGAGGATGTTAAATGTTTTCCTGAAGTTGGGTTCGATGGTGTCAAATTTGTGCTCGACCTGGGACTCAAATTTTGCAAGATGGGAATTGGTAGAGGAAATCGTAGATGCCATGTGATTGATGGAATATTGAATTTCCTAGTTGTGAGTGGTGGCCATTTGGAGAGGGGAAGTGAAGGTAAGGAAAAAATGGGTGGGTGGGACAAAAAAATGGACTTATAAGTGATAGGCTCCAGGACGATCAGGGAAAGAAGGAGAATATAATGGAATAGGTGGAAAATTAGGGAAGCTGAGGAGGGTTTGGGTCCACTAAAAAAAAGGATTAAAAATGAAAGGTATGACTATGATCAGGGAGAAAAGGGGAATCCAATGGGATAGTGATGTAGGAGCATCGCTCCCAAGACAGCAACGCACCAGCCAGCCAGCCCACTCAGCGCATTCAAGGAAGAGAGGTGCCAAGCCTCTCATATTTTGAATTTGAATTAAGGGCATTTAATACTTGTAAGGTTGTTAGAGACAAAAGGTCATGCCTATATGCAGGCTTTAGATGTAGATAGCCTCTAATGGTTGTAAGGATGAATCTAGGTCCGATCCATACTAGAAAACCATTCATTGTAAATTTAAATGTATTTGAATAGAGTAGGTAGCTTGGAGGGAAGAGCTCAAAGAGCCCCCTCATGTAAAAGATCTTTTTGATCTTGTTTTGGATAGGTAGAAAGAAGAGAATAGAGAGGAGAGGAGAGAAGGAGCCGAGACTCTGTCAAAGTCTGAGCTCAAGAACACCTTGTAAAGGAGGCATTTCATATTAATATAAACAACAGTTTTTCCTTCATGTTATTCTGTGGTTGCATGAATGTCTTGGTGTGTTATTTATATGTTGTAGATGTGTGTGTTAGTCTGAATTTGCAGGGACAGATAGGTTTTTCTATCTGTTGGGTTCTTTGATTTTAGGTTTGGGGATATTTGTGGTATCATGACAAGAGGGCGTGACAGAACGCTGCGGGTTCTAAGAGCCAGTGCATAGACTGCACTTCCAAATTCTGCAAAATTTGGACAAAGACATGCTAGGAGGGTGCACCAGCTGAAGTCTTAAACTCAGGTAAAGATCTCAAGGTTGTTGAACACCTTGGAGACAGGACTGTGCAGAGGGAAGGCACAAAAGAAGACAAAATCTCTAAGGAGTTATGTAGAGCTCTTCCAAGAGGGCATTGAGAAGATGCACAGGTTGCATTGAGGAAGAACTCCATTGTGATTTCAAGGAGGAATACAAAATCTCTGAGGAGTTCTGTAGAAACTCTGCTAGGAGGGCATGGAGCCATCACAATGAGTGTAGGAGAGAAATCTTACTTGAGTTCAGGGAGAAGAGAAAATCACTATGGGATTCTGTGAGGAGAGACTCTGCCAGGAGGGCATTGAGTTGGTGTGCAGATAGAGCACAAGAAAGAACTTTTTTGAGTTCAGAGGAGAGGAAGTGTCAAGGAAGACCTTCACAGGGTTACTAAACACCTTGCAGGCTTAGTGAGAAGTGCTCGAGTAGGAAGTTTCCAGAGGGCATTTCCATCCTTTCAAGGAGAGGAAGGAACATAAACTTAGAGGTCTGAGCAGCAAACAAAGCTCAGGATAGATAGCACCTTCGTGTGCGCAGGGATCCTACAAGGAGTGCAGAGGTTGAGGAAACCTTTCAAGGTTTTATAATAGACAAAGCTCAGGAGAGATAGTTCCTTTACGCATAGAGCCATAGTCGAAGAGGAGAAGAAGGCCAAGAAGACCCTTTGGAAGGTCTGAGTTCGAGGAAGCTCAAGAGGGAAAGTGTTTTCAAAGAACGTTGACAGAATACGAAGTCATAGGCTTCGTAGAAACAGGAGAAAAGGCTGAGGTCTTTGATAAGTTGATTTCTTCCAAGGTTCAGGAATAAATAGAGCACTCACAAGGGGGAGCACAACTTCCATCAGATCAGGTCGAGGACAAGATCTAGACTGTTGAAGTTTCACGTCCAGGAAGCAACAGGAGGAGAGCACATAGGAGAAGAATATTTGAGCTGTCAGATCTTGTAGAGACTGTCGACCATCATTGGATCTGGGAGAAGGTGCACATGAGTTAAGCTCGTATATGAGCTAAGAAGAGGCTCATTGAAAGTCCTGAAACAACGAACACATCAGGATTTTGGGGATTCAGGGTTTGGCATTTCAGGGATCCCGATGACAAGAGACTGGGGCACTTCACAGTGAAAACCCCGAATTTGCGAAACACGACTTGCCTTTGGAGTATAATTTTGGCATTTTGGCTATCTGGAGTTCGAGAGATAGAGGAGGCAGAGATTTTGGTACTGAGAGTTTCAAACTCCTGGTACGCGAAACAGGGAAATCATTGGGACCATCCACTTCATAGGACATGTGGTAGAGATCCAAATACATCGGCCTTTTGGATACCAGGAAGTTGAAGGATCAAGGTTTGGTCATGGAGGATTCAAAAAATCGCGAGTCCTGACGTCTCGAAAAGAGCACGTAGTTGAGATTTTAGGGAAATCCCCGAAAGGGAATTTGGTTATTTCGGCTACCAGAAGATGCAGAGGTAAGAGTTTGGAAATCTTGACCCATAGAATCTGGAAAGGATCTCAACCATTGGATCAATGAAGGCTTTGAGCCGTTGATCTTTCTCAGGAGAAGGAGGACCGCAGTTTCAAGATTTCGGTACTTCAATATTTTGGATATCGAAAGTACGAGAGGACAAGGAATTGTTGCACCAGGATTCGCAAAGTTCTGAAACACGAATTCCCAAAAGCATAGCGAGGAGTATTGTGGATCATGAGATAGGGTCAGATTTTGACATACTGGGGATCGGGATTTCAGAAGTCCCGAGGAAAAAGAGTCGACAACCTGATGTTGAATGTCTCGAAGTCGCGAAATGCAACAAGCCAGGGAAAAGTAATCCTTGGAGGATAAAACCGAGGATTCAACATTATGGGATATCAGGATTCAACATTTCGGGAATCATGAAGACAAGGAACCAGGGTATTTTGGCGTTGGAAACCCTGAAGTTTTGAAAGAGGCATGCGATCACGAGGGAAGGTGGTCACATAGACTGGAAATTCACCATTTCGACATTTCGACATTTCGACATTTGGAGGTTCGAGAAGTAGAGGCTCTCGACAGCAGGACTCAGAGAGTCCCGAAATCCAAAATCCCTTTTTTGGGAAAAGGTAGCAGTCGTGTTGGAGGCCATGGGGAAGTTGAAGGACCTATGAATCAAATTTTTTAAGGGTTTTTGATTAAAATCCTGAAAAGCTATTTTGGCTCATTGGAGGAATTCAGAATGATCCTGTAGCGGACTCTGGCCCGAGGGTCGGGGGTCTTCGTCAAAGTGGTATCAGAGCAGGATTTTTTCTTGTATATTGCAGGCAAGAGGTAGCTTGTAGAGGAAGACAGAGTGTTGGAAGCTCTGTGGATATTGTTGCAGGTAGGTAGCAGTCGAAGAGGCAATCGGAAGGACCGTGCAGGGTTACAATAGGTTTTCCAGAAGGGTAGACAACAGAGCAGAATGGCTACTAAAGGCCATGCATGCGATGGAAAGAAGAACCACCAGTAGCCGAGAAAAGATGAGGTGGATAAGGAACTTGCCGAGATCAGGGAAAGGATGGAGGAACTTGCACTGCAAATGTAGCTGGATGCAAGGTCACATTGGGTGTATGAATGGCCCATGAAGACAAAGATAAAATGGCCAGTCAGGGGATTGGTGGCCAGAAGACAGCAGAGGTTGTTAAAGAGATGGTTGAGGCATGATGAAAACCTTAGGGATGATGAAGAAGATATGGTTCAGGTGTGTGAACCAGAGGCTGGGAAAAATCTCAGTGATGTTGAGGAGAAGAGATCACTGGAAGATCTCAGAGATTGCCAAGATGGAAAAATAGAAATTTCCAATTGCTAGGTGGGCAATGAGATGAGATCATTGCAGGATCTCATAGATTGTCAATAGGATAGTAGGGGAATCTCATGTTACCAAGAGGGCAATGAGATGAGATCACTGCAAGATCTCATAGATTGCCAAGAGGGCAGGACTAGAAATTCAAATTGCCAGGAGGGCAATAAGATGAGATCTGGGGATCTCATAGAATACCAAGAAGGAAGCATAGAAATCCCATATTTCCAAGAGGGCAAGGGATAACAGATGAGCTCAGAGGTGAGTTCATATCAGCCAGAAGAGCTGACAGAGAGAGAAGATTAGAATAGCATTCTGATGATTGGAGGAATTCAGGTGTTCTTGCCATTGAGCCCAGTTGAGACAAGAGCCTGTGTTGCAGATGCAATGATAGGAGGAAGAAAGCCAATTGTGACTGTCATGGAAGAGTGATTGGAGCAGATGTTAGAGGCTTCCCAAGAAGAAGAATAAGAGCATTCCGAGGAATGGCTCAAAATGTTTATCCAAGAAGCTGAAATGACTGTAGCACTGGAGCTTGCAGCAAAAGAAGCCAAAGAAGAGACATACATCATGAGTTTTGTTGATCTATGTGAAGAGATTTAAGCCCTAGAGAGAAGGGTGAAGGTGAAGATATTGCACATCCAACAAGCCAAGTTGGAGGCAGATGAAGGAGGATTCCAGTCTGAGGAGCAGCTGGAGAGAGTTGGAGATGCACCAGCAAAAGAATTAGAAGAAGTTAAGCTATCAGAAGAAGAAGCTGAACACCAGTTCAGTGATAGAACTATAGGAAAAGAAACTACAGCAGGATGGCAAATCAAGGCCACCAAAGATGAAGAAGACAACATGGGAGATCAAGATGATCTACCCATTTACAGAAAGAAATTGCAGTAGAGGAGACTGCATGAATAGAGCCAGCCATTACAGCATCACGAGTTGATCGAGGAGATCCAAAAGCTGATGAACTGATCAACATAAGAGGTCAGTGGGGGGAAGCTAAGCATAAGGGAGACAACAGCAGCAGAGCAACGAAAGTAGCAGCAGTGGAAGTGAGATGGAGTAGAGGAACAACTCCAGAGAACTATTTGGTATCCAGGTGGATTTCAACAATGGTGTTGGGGAGCTCATGATTTTTTCGCAGCAGAGGAGTATGATGCAGGAGCATCACTCCCAATCTAGCAGCGCGCCAACCGGCCAGCCCACTTAGCGCATTCAAGGAAGAGAGGCGCCAACCCTCTCATATTTTGAATTTGAATTAAGGGAATTTAATACTTGTAAGGCTTCTAGAGCCAAAATTTCGTGCCTATACGCAGACTTTAGATATAGATATCCTTTAATGGTTGTAAGGATGAATCTAGGTCCGATCTGGACTAGACAACCATTCATTGTAAATTTAAATGTATTTGAATAGAGTAGGTAGCTTGGAGGGAAGAGCTCAAAGAGCCCCCTCATGTAAAAGATCTTTTTGATCTTGTTTTGGATAGGTAGCAAGAAGAGAATAGAGAGGAGAGGAGAGAAGGAACCAAGACTCTCTCAAAGTCTGAGCTCAAGAAAACCTTGTAAAGGAGGCATTTCATATTAATATAAACAACAGTTTTTCCTGCATGTTATTCTATGGTTGCAAGAATGTCTTGGTGTGCTCTTTATATGTTGTAGATGTGTGTGTTAGTATCCATTTGCAGGGACAGATAGGTTCTGCTATCTATTGGGTTCTTTGATTTCAGGTTTGGGGTTCTTTGTGGCCTCATGCCAAGAGGACATGACAAAACACTGGGGGTTTTGAGAGCCAGTGCATATATTGCACTTCCAATTCTGCATAATTTGGACAAAGACGTGCTAGGAGGGTGCACTAGTTGAAGTCTTAAAATCAGGGAAACATCTCAAGGTTTTTGAACACCTTGGAGATAGGACTGTGTAGAGGGAAGGCATAGAAGAAGACATAATCTCTGAGGAGTTCTATAGAGATCTGCCAGGAGGGAATTGAGAAGATGCACAAGTTGCATTGAGGAAGAACTCCATTGTGAGTTCAAGGAGGAAGACAAAATCTCTAAGGATTTCTATAGAAAATCTGCCAAGAGGGCATCGAGCCAGTGCACAAAGTGTTAGAGAGAACTCTTACTTGAGTTTAGGGAGAAGATAGAATCACTGTGGGATTTTGTGAGGAGAGACTCTGCCAAGAAGGCATTGAGTTGGTGTGCAGAGAGAGAACAAGAAAGAACTCCTTTGAGTTCAAAGGAGAAGAAGTGTCAAGGAAGACCTTCATAGGGTTACTAAACACCCTGTAGGCTCAACGAGGAGTGCTCGAGTAGGAAGTTTCCAGAGGGCATTTCCATCCTTTCATGGAGATGAAGGAACAAAGACTTAGAGGTCTGAGCAGCAGACAAAGCTCAGAACGGATAGCACCTTCGTGTCCACAGGGATCCTTCAAGGAGTGCAGAGGTCGAGGAAACCTTTCAAGGTTTCAGAATAGACAAAGCTCAGGAGAGATAGTTCTTTTGTGCACAGAGCCATAGTTGAAGAGGAGTAGAAGGCCAAGAAGACCCTTTGGAAGGTCTGAGTTCGAGGAAGCTCAAGAGGGAAAGAGTTTTCAAAGAACGCCGACAGGAGCCGAAGTCACAGGCTTCATAGCAACAGGAGAAACGACTGAGGTCTTTGATAAGTTGAATTCTTCCAAGTTTTGGGAAGAAATAGAGCACTCACAAGGGGGAGCATAGTTGTCATTGGATCAAGTTGAGGACAATATCTGGACCATTGAAGTTTCACGTCTAGGAAGCAACAGGAGGAGAGGGCATAGACGAAGAAGATCTGAGCCATCAGATCTTGCACAAACCACCGACCATCATTGGATCTGGGATAAAGTGCGCATGAGTTAAGCTTGTATATGAGCTGAGTAGAGGCTCATCGAAAGTCCCGAAACAATGAACACATCGGGACTTCGGAGATTCAGGGCTCATCATTTCGGGGATCCCGATGACAAGAGACCGGGGCACTTCATAGTGAAAACATCGAAGTCTCAAAACACGACTTGCCTTTGGAGTAGAACTTTGGAATTTCGACTATCTGAAGTTCGAGAGATAGAGGAGGCAGAGATTTTGGTACCGAGAGTTTCAAACTCCCGGTACCCGAAACAACGAAAGCATTGGGATCGTCCACTTCAGAGGACACGTGGCAGAGATCCGAATACATCATGGTTTCAGATAGAAGGAAGTTGAAGGATCAAGGTTTGGACATGGAGGATTCGTGAAATCGTGAGTCTCGAAGTCCCAAAAAGAGCACGTAGTCAAGATTTTAGGGAAATCCCTGAAAGGGCATTTCGGTATTTCAGCTACCGGAAGATGTAGAGGTAAGAGTTCAAAACTCTTAACCCATAGAATCCCAAAAGGATTTGAACCGTTGGATCAAGGGAGGCTTTGAGCCATTGATATTTCTTAGGAGAAGGAGGACCAGAGTTTTGGGATTTCGGTACTTCAGTATTTCAGATACTGGAAGTACGAGAGGACAAGGAATTGTTGCATCAGGATTCACCAAGTTCCAAAACGTGAATTCCAGAAAGGATAGAGAGGAGTATTGTGGGTCATGAGACAGGGTCGGATTTCATCATACCGGGGATCAAGATTTCAAAAGTCCTGAGGACAAAGAGATGGAAACCTGATGTTGAAAGTCCCGAAGTTTCGAAACGCGACAAGGCGGGGAAAAGTAATCCTTGGAGGAGAAAGTCGAGGATTCAACATTTCGGGATATCTGGATTTGGCATTTTGGGAATCCTGAAGATAAGGAACCGGGGTATTTTGGCGTTGGAAACTCCAAAGTTCCGAAAGAGGCATGCGGTCATGGGGGAAGGTGGTCACATAGGACGAAAATTCACCATTTCGGAATTTCAACATTTGGAGGTTTGAGAAGCAGAGGCTCTCGACAGCAAGACTCGAAGAGTCCCAAAATCTGAAATCCCTTTTTCAGGAAAAGGTAGCAGTCGTGTTGGAGGCCGTGGGGAAGATGAAGGACCTGTGGATCAAATTTGTTAAGGGTTTCTGAGTAAGAGCCTAAGAAGATATTTCGGCTCATTGGAGGAATTCAAAACGATCCTGTAGCGGACTCTGGCCCAAGAGTCGGGGGTCTGTGTCAGATAGGTCCCAAATAAGTGTGCTAGTGGGACCACTATACTTTTTTTTTTTTACTCCTACATATTTGTACTTCATCCTAAATAATACTGTAGTGAAAAAATGCCCAAATGCTTAACAGGAAGAAATGTGTAGTAATTTTGCAACCATAATGAAAAAGGCATAGTCGCGCAATAATATAAATTGTTTGTTCTATTTTTGTTTCTGTCCCAAGTGTTATGGTATTTAGGTTTTCTACACACAAGGATTTTCCCTATGTGATAGCTCTCTGATATACGTGCAGGGTCCAACAATAGTACTCGACCCAATATCTTAGCGCACCAATTAAGGAGGCTAGATCTTTCCCTTAGTTGTACTACTCGACTACCCAGGTACTAGAGAGTATCTTCCTGAGTTTTATTTTCGGTGGCACTATAGTAGTCAGGAGGTTGATCAGTTTATCTATAGAGGGCTTCAAGAGATCTAGGACAATTTGTATACAGGTGATGTTTGATGCTCTACCACTCGAAGTGGTACCAACAAGGGTTACAAGGGTGGCCAACATATGTGCACTTGATTACCTCTTGTATTTCTTACATGTATTACTCCCTGACCACGGGTTTATGTGCATAACGATAGATCTATGTAGCTTTAAGACGTCGTAATACGTCTCTACCCTAAAAAAAAATTAACCCACAATTTTTTGTCGAGGAAAGTGCTATGATACGACTTGTAAGGTACCAGATCTATTATATTAGAAGAATAGAGAAATAATGTAGAGAATAATACCTATATAGCAATAGAATACATAAATATTGCAGATATAACAATGGAACAACAAATTATATGGAACCACAACACCAGAATTATACCTTTATTGATAGAAAACAATGTTCACTTGCCTCTTCGAGGGGGAAACTCCAACAGATCAGAGCTCTATTACAATAATTTTCCAAGAAAAAACTTCCCATACCCTCTACTCTTATTTACACTAAATCTATCTATCCAAAAGAACAATCTAGAGGAATGTCCTTCTAGAAGCAGAAGCTTCTATTAGGTCTTCTTACAATTGACTTATTCCTCCTTATTGCTAGGACTTATTAATATTGACCTTTATTACATGGAAACATATTATTATATCCACTTGAGGGGTTAGGTAGTTTGGGTCCCTAACAATATTTCATGTCACTAATAAATTTGAACTTTTTTGTGATGAAGTTTCATCGGAATAGGGTCATTGTTGCGACCAAGATGATTTTTTTTTTTCGTTCGAATCAATTCGTCGGTCTAGCAACCACACATGGATTTTCGCCAGTCTAGTGACCAGGAAAAGAAGCCTATTCAAAATAGGGAAAAGTTACCATTCATCGTTCCATCGACTAATATTAGTCGGTTTAGCGACCAACTTTAGTCACAAGCCTTGCTAGAATTTCTGAAGAAAACATAACCTTGGTCACTCTAGATACCATAATTAATCGGTATAGCGACGAATGCTAGTCAGTCTAACGACTAATATTAGTCACAAGAGAGACCAAGACAACCCTGGCAAACTTAGTCAATAAACCATGGTTAGTCGGTAGAATGACGAAGATTAGTCGCTAGATCGACC
Organism: Picea glauca; assembly: GCA_000966675.3. Classification (NCBI taxonomy): domain Eukaryota; kingdom Viridiplantae; phylum Streptophyta; class Pinopsida; order Pinales; family Pinaceae; genus Picea; species Picea glauca. The sequence goes on from JZKD02S1093012.1 coordinate 29,840, forward strand.
AACCCTGAAGCTAAAAAGGTCAAACGAAGGACGAACAGGTAGTCGCTAGAGAGAATAAGTTACATACTTTACGACCGAATGGCTATACAAGTGACGAACCTGTTAGATAATTAATGGCTATACAAGTTACATAATTAATGGAGGTATTATATAAATTGAAGAAATACAATATAGATAAAAATCAAATAATATAATAACTTTCACTTTCCTCATTTTACCATTCCTGACCAAGACCTCCACTTCAAATATTTTGACGTTATTGACACCCCAAATGCAATGCATATTAATTTCCCTCCCTAAATCAAGAAGATAATTGCTAATATACACTAACGTTTGATATACCATATACCCCTCCACCATAGAACCCTCGGGATGTGCTCTTTGTCTAACTAAATCCTTCAATGACTTCAAGTGTCTCTCCACCATCCACATTGACCTTGTGTATACAAGTCCACACAACTCAATCTCCTCAACCTGGTGTATGAGGTAGTGTTCTTGTGAATTGAAAAATGTTGGAGATAGATACTTTACATTGCACACATTAAATGAGGAATTTATCTCTTCCATTATTTTATATCTTCCTTATGGATTTATTTAGATGACAACCACCTACAAATGTTATTAGAACAAAATAGGTTTCAACAAAGACAATATTGTATACATGAATATTACAAGTAAAACACATGTCATCAACCACTTCTACAACATTTTTATTACATATAAATAATAATATGTAATTCATCTATCATTATTTACCTCATGTATTTTCCAAGGTCATATATAACTTGTTTTACGTTGTTGTCAAAGATGTTGGGAAAATATAGAGGTAGCACATACTATAACAAAACAATGGCACATTAATAAATTTCTGATTTCATATTAACAATATATTTACAAAATTTAAAAATATTACATCTATTCTTACCAATACATAACAAATATACAAAAGAAATTACATTAATGAAGGTATGTCAGTCATGAGTTTTTAACCCGCCAAATTCACCTTTCTTTGTTAATATATTCTTGATGTTTGAAGCAAATCCTGTTGGAAATCTAATTTTTCGAATGAGCTCTT
>JZKD02S1093012.1:32122-42794 GCA_000966675.3 Picea glauca
GTTAAAAAATACACACAATTACTACACCTTGTATACATATATGAAATTGTGCAATGAACAAGACAAATGAAATGTTAAACATTAAAAGCACAATATCGTTATAAAAATATACCTAGAACAATCATTGCCAACATTGTGTGCTCTCTCTTTATTGACATCCAAGGAGGAAGGTTATTGTTTATAAAAAAAAATAGGCCACACCAAGTAGATAGACCTAAGCTCACCAGATGGATTTACACCATCAACTGCCAATGAAATCCTAACATTACAAGGTTATTCTTTAGAAATTGGCCATCTTTCTTAGATATTTTTATATAAAGAACCATCTGCAGGAATTCAAAGAACATCATCTTCACTTATGTTCCGTGCATGGTAATCCATAAACTGTGCTATGTTTCGACATCTAAATAGTCGTTGCAAGCGTGGAATTATGGGAATATAGTGAAGAACCTTGCGAGGCACCTTTTTTGTTAACTGATCAGCTCGATCTCTACTAATTTGACATTGAGGGCAATTTGATTCAGATGCATATTGTCCATAATATATGATGTGATCATTGGGGCATGCATTAATAGCCTAATATTCCATTCCAATTTCTTTCAGAATGGTAGATAATTCTCGGTATGTGCAAGGTAACTTATTTGGTGATGGTAAGAAATATTCACCTATCAACCTACAACAATAATATACAAAAGAAAATCAATAATGAAAATTATATTAATCATTATAAATATTGCATCCTTAATTTAAACATCAATTGACACTGAAAATATAATAAAATAAAAGTTGAATTGCATAAAATTGTAAAATTATGTTTCTTACCTTAGGATTTGTGCCATACATGTGTTTGACAAACCATTTGATACCTTCAAGTTGACCAACAACATTACTACAGACATAACACTTTTTTTTGTGCCTTCATATAAGGATTTAGTGGCATTTTGAAGGATAGGCTTATCCAAAATATATTCATCATCACTGTCCTCATCATTGTCATCATTATCATCCTGCAAGTTTTCCTCCTCCAAGTTGACATCATCATCCATTGGAGCATTATAAATGTCTTGGATCAATCTATTTGTCCCATCATCATGAACTGTATTATTAATATCATCATTTTCCATAGGAATAAGGTGATCATCATTATCCACACGATTAAGTTCAACTTGTTCTTCAGTATTATATCTATGAAAACGTCTCCTACTAGGAGGCATCACATTATTAGGATGATTTTTATTTAATAAAAACAATAGAAGCAATAAAATACAGTTAGAGTATATCACAAATATTATTTTGATTCTCACACATGCCATAGTTGGTCGTTATAACAACTAAAGTTCATCTCTATAGAGACTAACTCGTGGTTGGTCTCTCTAGCGATGAAAATTCGTCGCTATAATGACCAACGTGGAATGTTGGTCTCTAGAGTGACGAACAGTTTGACCCCGAAAAAAAAAAGTAAATTTATTCCAAAAAAAGAAAAAAATTGCGATGAAATTTTAAATCGTCGTATTATTTCGTCGTAATTTCCGCCCAATGTAGTAGTGTGTCTCTTTGATAAAAAAATATATACTTGATCCTAACCATGTTATTGATTGGCATCTAATTTAGGTAGAGACAGAGGAACGTGTTTAGGTCCAGCCAATGAAAATATTTGATAGAAAAGTCAAAATGCTCCAAAATCGAGTTATAGAGCCAGTAAAATTCCAGTGGACCTACTATGGTCCTGAAGATGCTACTTGGGATCATGAAGATGCCATGCAGGAAGAGTACCCTCAAGTTTTTGAATGAATTTTGAAATTTGATTTTTGTTTTGTATATGCATTGAGGACAGTGCCAAAATAAGGAAGAGGGGATGTAACACCCAAGGTTTTGAGCCCTGTATTAAATAATGTATTGTTTTAACCTATAAAAGGATAGTGTGCCTAGGAAATGTAATGTTTGATCATTATTAATAATAAATACATCATTGGCTGCTAGACAGATGAGGACAAGAGTTATAGGGGTTATTATTCCACAAGAGAGGGGGATTGAGGGGCTAAGTATTTATTTTATATTTTATTTAACCATTTTGTTTTAATGGAGAATAACAATTACATGAGCTTCTTCAGGGGAAGGCCAAGTTGTTCCTCAATTCCAAGAAATACATAAACCCATATTTGGTTTTTGGTGGGGGTTTCTTCTTCCTCACTCATTCACTCACTCACCCATTGTTGATGGTTCAATCACTCCTTCATGAATTATTTCATCTATTCACTCTTTCACCCACTCATATTTCCTCATTTTTGATTGGCTTGGGAAGGGAAAATGAATAGTTGGAGAAGAGCCAAGGTTTGTTTGGATTTAAACATTGCTGGTGTATTCCACCCATGAATTAAGTCCTGCATGTTTGTGATGATTTGGATTGTGTTCAATTTTTCTCAGAAATGTGAATCTTTAGAGTCCCAACATGGAGATTCTATACCAGCTACAATGGAGCCCTAGAAGAATATGGATAATCTGAGGGACTGCGTCGTAGAGAAGGGGGTCGATTCTCTTGGGTTATGCAGGCTGGGTAGAAGAGAGTTGGTGTACTTGGATTGTTGTGGGTGATGAAAATCCTATGAGAGATTGAGTGTTGACTAATTTCAGAAGCTGAGTGACACTCTAGAACTGTCCTTGTGAATTCATAGCCCTAGCTCAGGGGTGAAATTGTTGTTGAGGCTTGGAAAAAGAGTTTCTATGATTGGGTGGAATTTCCTTGGTCTGTTTCCATTTGGTGATTTGTTTCATTAAACATAAGTCCTCTCTATTATGGTTTTATTTACTTGTGTATTTATTTCACTGCGTATTTATTTATCTATGAAATTTGTATCTGTAATATGCATGATTTTTTGTTATTGTTGTGCATGAAATACGTCTCATTTATTTATGTTGTAGCATGAATCTTGATCTATTCATGCAAATAATTCATGCATCTTTATTAATTAAAAATTAGCTCAAAATTCAAAAGAATTCCAGAGCAGTCTTGAAGTGGCGTAGCCTGGCCTGTGGGTGGATGGGTATTTTACAAAATGTATATTATCTATCAATTCAAATTACTTAGTTCAAACCACCAAAGTGGGAAGTGATATTTATCAGAAGAAGAGAAGTGAGACTTTTCATGTCAAATTTATACTCAAGCGCACCAAGGTAGATACTTTATTTGACAGTGTATCTCAAGTTAAACTAATATCTGAAGAAATTGTTAAGAAGTTGGGTTTGAAGAAGACACCTCACAAAACTTCATATCCATTAGTATGGGTGTGTGATGATGCTAAGTTGCAGGTAATGAAATAGTGTAAGATTATATTTGTGATAATAACTAACTTCTTTGATAATAACAATGTAAGATTATATTTGTGATAATAACTAACTTCTTTGATGAGGTCGAGTTAGATGTTGTGCCTCTTGACATTTGCAGCATTTTCTTGGGTAGTACATATATATTTGACAAGAAGGTTGTATTATACCAAGAAGAGAATAAAAATCATTTTTTCAAGGATGGGGTTTAATATATTGTCAAAGCTCATTGCATCAAAACTAATGTTTATCTAGTGAGAACAACGAAAATGAAGAGACTCGTGAGTGAAAGTAAATATTGTTTTCTTGTGATAGTGAAACAAAAAGAAGAAGATAAAACATTTGATTTATCAAGTTGTGATACAAATAATAAACATGGGTTGATCAACATCATATCTAATTATGATGAGTTGTTTCAAGAACCTACAGGGTTGCCTCATAAAAGGGAGGTTCAACATACAATATATTTGCAACAAGATGCTCCTATTTCGAACATTGGAATGTACATGTCATCAGTAGTTGAAAATGAAAAAATAAAGAAGCAAGTTCAACAGATGCTCAATAAAATAATCATCAGACCAACCTCCTCTCCATGCGATTCTCCTATTGTATTAGTTTCGAAGAAATATGGCACGTGGAGGATGTGTATTGATTTTCGATCGCTGAATACGATTACGGTAAATAAATGTTATCCTCTTCCTAGAATTGATGATCTATGAGATCTATTAAAGAATGATGTGTATTTCAGTAAGTTGGATTTGAGAAGTGGTTACCATCAGATCAGAATTGTAGAATGTGACATATGTAAAACTACTTTCAAGACCAAGCAAGGCTAGTTTGAATGATTGGTTATGCCATTTGGGTTATGTAACACACAAACAATAGTTATGAGAGTAATGAATGGTGTGTTCAAACCCTACATAGATGATTTTTTTATTGTATATATAGACGACATATCGATCTTTAGTTGAAAATGGGAATATCATATAAACCATGTTAAGACAATCTTTAAACTCTTGAAGAAGGAGAATTTGTATATCAAGTTATCTAAATGTGAATTTGGAAAAACTTCTCTGGTATATCTGGGATATATTGTAGGAAATGGTCAGGTAAAGATATATCCTGCAAAGGTAGAATTCATTGTAAAATGGCCCAATCCAAATACTGTCACTGAAGTTAGGAGCTTCTTAGAAGTAGTACAATACTGGAGAAAATTCATTGCTAATTTATCATACATAGAAACATCTCTACATACATTAAAAAGTTTTAAACAAGTCTTTCAATGGGAGGCAAGAAGCAAAAATCCTTAGAGACATTGAAGGAAAAGATAAGCACTGCAACAGTTTTGGCTCTGCCACATCTTGAACAACCATTTCAGATTCAAACCAATGGAAGAAGATATGCCATGGGTGTGGTATTAATGTAACGAGGTAAACCTATATGTTATCATTCTGATACTTTCACTCAAGATGTGATTAACTATCCAACATATGATAAGAAATTGTATGTGTTGGTACAAAGTGTAAATAAATGGAAGCATTACTTAATGGGAAAGGAGACCATAATTCATACCTATCATCAACCATTATAGTATTTGTAGTCACAAACCAAACTACATCAGTCACAAAACTTCAAATGGATGGGTTTTCTACAACAATTTCATTTTATAATCAATTATAAGAAGGGTATGCATAACAAGGTTGCAGATATGTTGTCAAGACCTATAATTAATGCATCCACAATACTTAGGTGTAATCCTTTAGTACATGAAATTTATGTAGAACAATATTCTAGGGATGATGATTTTAAAGAAGTATATGATGCATTAACTCATGTAAATCAACAATCAGATTATTATATGCATGAAAATTTGTTATATCATCTTGGAAAACTATGTATACCAAGATATGGAAGAGTAAGTGTAATCAGAGAAGCTCATACATCTCTCATATCTGGTCATTTTTGGGTTGGTAATATCATTGCACAAATATAAAGGCATTGTTATTGTCCTCATATGAACGAGACAGTTTCCAGGTATATCAAATGGTGTGTTATGTGTGCCATAAGTAAGCCTAGCAACAAAAAGTTGGGATTATATACACCACTTCCTATACCTTATCATCTGTGGGAGAGCATCTACATGGACTTTGTAGGGGTTTTTTCGATGTCTAGGACATGTCGTGACTATATATATGTCATGGTGAACATATTAAACAATATGTGTATTCTAATGCCATGCAAGAAACAAGTCATAGTTGACTAAAAAACATGAATGTTCTTCGCTGATGTATGGGTTCATTTCAGACTTCCTACATATATAATATTAGATCAATACTCTCACTTATTAGGAAAATTTTGGTCTCATTTATGGGAGCTAATGGGCACTGAGTTAAAGAAGAGAACAAATTTTCATCCGTAGACAGATGGACAAACAAAGGTGGAAAATAGAACAATGGTGCCTCTAATTCGATGATATTGTAGTAAGCATACTAAGTTATGGGATGAACAATTACATTATATAAAACACGCCTATTTTCATGTCATGCATTCATCTACTTAGAATATTCCTTTTGAAGTATGTTTGGGGTACTTTCCTAAATCACCTATGGAATTTTTGTTTGGAGGAATAGGTAAATAAGATGGATAGGATGATACAGATAAAGTTGAAAGGCTCATTAAAAATATTCAACAAGTACATAAATAATTACAAGAACAATTAGAGAATATCCAAGACAAGTATAAGGCAAGGAATGATAAACATCAGGTTGATCATCAGTTTGAATTCAGTGATTAAGTATGGTTACATATAAACAAAGATAGAATGAAAGGTGAAGGTAAAAATCGAAGGCCAATCTGATACATCACATTTAAGATATTGGAGAAGATTGGTACTAATGCCTTTTTTTTAGGTCTACCACCCTACATGCAAATGTATTCAATAGTAAATGTTGATAATTTGAAGCTTTATGAGCCTCCTATGATTATGGATGAAGATGAAAGTATTCAGGTTCCAACAGTTGATGATTTTTCTCCAGAATATTTGGACGAGCTACAGGAATATGTCATTCTTGACAAAAGAATCAAAAATTCATAGTGAGTTGATGTGGAATATATTCGATTTGGTATTAAAGGGGAAAATCCAATTAAAGAAAAATGGATGGATATTGGGATGGTGAGGGAACTCTATCCTCACCTAATTGTTGAGAAATCAAAACGTTTAATGGTACAAAACTATTCCAATGGGGAGGAATGATCCAGAAGCATCTAGGAATGTTCACATAGGTCTAGAAATATATGAAACATCCATAGAGGTCCATAATGGTTCATAAATGCTCAAAATGCAATCATCCAAAATTCTCTAGAAAATTCCATCAATGCATAGAGCTCGTCATCAAATTTTGAATGATGCAAACAATAAGTCAAACATAGTTTGTATGAAAAATTTACGAGCAGTCAAAGTTCAAATCAAACTGATCAAAGACAAAGTAAAAGGGATAAAATGGAGATACATGTCACCAATGCAAGGGTGGCACATGGCATGACCATACATATGATGTAACCACACCCCAAGGTGCCATGTTAGATGACTGTATAGTGATTAGGAAATGAGTTGGCAAATGATACAGTCCAGTTGGACCAATTGTTGATCAACACATGGCAAGGTAAATCCAATGAGAGGCTTGTACATGGAATACCCCCATTGTCTTATATTGATATGGTTATGTAAAATTATGGATTCAATTGGGGTTGAGCCTTCAACCTCCATAACCTCCCAAAGAGTTAACATAGCTCCCATTACTAATGCGCCATACAATGTGACTTAACCTATATGTGGTACATATTATATTTTAATTTCTATTAAGTTTGAAATGGGTGGAAAAAGAGACGAGGGCCTAAGACCTCAACCCTATCATTTTTTGTTGTTGTATACCATGTAACCCACATGTACATTCATGGAAGGGATAATGAACATACCAATGAATATACCATATGGTATAACCATATGTTATAACAATTATATGCATATATATAACCAACCAAAAAAATTCACGAATATAGGGTAGTCGATGGGGCTCGAACCCCCAAATTACCATATTAAAACTCCATGCCTTAACCAAAAATCCATACGTACGGTTTGTTTAAAACAAACCAACCACTTTTTATTAATTTCCTGCCTCGAATTTCAGAGGACAATTAAGGGAAAGTGCCCTATTTAATGTGTGAGTGAACCTATATTGGAGACACATTAATGCATAGTTTAGTCTTTTAATTCGTTCCCTAGGGTAACTAAGTTATGAGGCTACACCGTAAAGTGTGTTGACTGGTACCTTGACATATTTTTGAGAATTTTATACTCAATTTGCATGATTTTTCACCAGGAATCCAATGGTGCACTTCGTTTTTCCATTTGAGCAACACTTAAAAAGGTCATTGTAAAACAAAAGCATTTGAGCATTAATAAAATAATGTTTCTATTGGAAGTAGACCCAAAGAGGTATCCCAAATTGGGTGAACTTCATTTTGGAACTTGTGTATGTGATTTCATTATTTTTGTTCATTTCAAGGTCAATTATTTGCAAGTCATTTTATCATTAAAGTGGATTTGGTTAGATAAGTAATTCACATGTAATTTTCATACAATCAAGTGATCATTTTATTTTTAATTTCAAGTAGATGTTTCATATGTATTGAAATATTAAAAAGAATCTACGGATTTTTCAGATCACTAAGAGAATAAATGAAAATGCACGCCCAAGCTTCCCTATAGATCCAAATTTTTTTTATAAGTTTTAAGATGGAGTTCCATAAATGTTAAATTTAACTGTGCATATAAAGTTCAATTGAAGATTAAGAGAGGTTTCTTTCATGAACTTATAATTGGGATATCATATAAATTTGAAGGGAAAACTACCTCAACCTCAAATGCACATGCTAGTCTCAATTTTGATCCAAATCTAGTGGTTGATCTTTCATAATTTGTAGTTTGTGATTTTACACCTATATATTTTATATATTATGAGATACTTACACAAAATATCTATCTAAAAATTAAACATACACAACTTGCAATGGTGGATGAAGAGAGAAGACAAAAGTGAGAGAAAATAATGAAAGAATTTATATTGTCTGAGTAAGAGAATGATACAATACAAGTGATATAATATGTATGACACAACTAAATCTCCATAGTATCCAAGATAATGCACATTATGAGTGTTATAGAGATATGCGACACACACTAGTAGTCACTGAAGTCAACTGCCACCCAATCCTAGTTAACGGGCCATGCAGTCGTTAGTTAACTAGCCAAACTTGAGTGAAATGAGGATGATATCACTCACATGTGTGGAATGTGCCTTAATGGTGACGATTCTATTGAAACTGTGCATTTTTGGTGATTATCCCGACGTTACGATGCAATAATTGGTGATAAATCCAAGGTTGACATGAAACACGACACTCAACTAGTCTAACTGAATGGTAACTGAGAATTGAATGGAAGGTATGTGGTACCCTTCTCTATGGGAAAATATCGTCAATGAGGGGAGAATATATCAGACTAAGGTAACCTCAACATATCCAAATAAACTAAGGAAGAGAATATGAAAGTAAAATCTTAGGTGTGTGTAATATATCCAACACCCCCCCTGAACACTACTAGGGAGTATAGATAATGAATGGGTCCCGACAACAGGGGCCATGTTAGGTACCCATGAAAAATGAAAATAACAAAAACTAAAATAAAGTGAGGAAAGAGGGAAAAAATCATGGGAAAATCCTCCACTCAAAATACAATGTATCAAAAAACTAGAAAGACAATTGCTAGGAAAGTGTGCCCTTCACTCCAAGACAATTGCACAAACTATGGAAGTTTTCTCAGTGAAATTCTTGGTGAATATTTCAATAGTCTGCTCAGTGAAAGGGAATTATTGTAAATCGATAACCCTATCATGAACTAGCTCCATGATAAAGTGCATATGTATCTCAATATATTTTATCCATTGTCTCTGTATTGGATCCCAATAGAATTTGAGTGTACTCTAGTTGTTAGAAAAGATCACAGTTGGATGATGGAACTGTTATAAAAACGGGACCGTGGAGCAATAAAATAAAACAAATGTGAAAACAAAACATAGAAGATACACAATACAAGAGAGACACAGATTTACGTGGTTCACCCAGTGTGGGCTACGTCCACCAAAGAAATTGCCAGGTCCTTTCTTTATTATTATCCAGCAAAATGAAGGGATACAACCTACAACAAAACCCGCTGTAACTTCCTCTTCTTTCTCTCATAGTCTCCTCTCTCAGAATACAATACTCACCAACTTACATCGCCGCAATACATTTCCCTCATAAAAGAGGGTTGCCTTCTAGGGCAAAAAACCCTAACATAATCTCTATCGTTAGATCTGCAACCTTATAATGAACGGCCCAGATTTACAATAAAATTACAATATACTTTTACAAGGCAATTTTTTCTTTGGGGGCTTCACCCCCGAACCCTCGCTGGGGGCCTGCTTGCTCCCAAACCCCCCAGCTGGGGGGATAACCCCCTCGGACCCCGCAGAGGGGGTACCCCCTCTCTACACTCCCCCGTGTGGAAGAGTGTACATACTTCTGGGGTGTAAATACTTCATGGGGTATAAACATAGTTGAAATTAAAAGACCTCTAAATTAGGAAGATAATCAGGCTCCACAACCAACAATCTCCCACTTGGAGACTGATCTCAACAACTCCACCGATGTTGTATATGCTGGACTCTGAACCTTCTTGGACCTGGAAAATTTCTCATCTTCATCTTCATTCTTGAAGACCAAATGAAACTGAGAAGGAACTCAGTTTCTCCCTGGTTACTCCCTTTGTTAACATGTCTGCATGATTCTGGCTAGTGTGTATATTTTCCAGCTTCAATTGTCCATCTTCCAAGGCGGATCGTATGAAGTGGTACCTCAACTGTATATGCTTAGTCTTCGAATGGAAGGCTGAGTTATTTGTAAGGTGAATGGAACTCTGACTGTCACAGTACAACCTGTTGTTCTCCTGTGTCTTTCCCAATTCCTCCATAAAACTTTGTAACCAAATAATCTCTTTACTAGCCTCTGTAGCAGCAACATACTATGCCTCTGTTGTTGAAAGTGCAAAAACCTTTTGCAGTTTTGAAATCCAACTTACTGCTATTCCACCTATAGTAAAAGCATACCCTGTGGTGCTCCTCTTGCCATCTTTATCAACTGCCATATCTGAATCAACATATCCCTGTAGAAAAGTGTCTGAACGTCCAAAACATAATGCATGTGTAGTAGTACCTCTCAAATACCTGAGAATCCACTTTACTGCCTCCCAATG